>JAZHPH010000157.1:0-34042 GCA_037356405.1 Nasonia oneida
ACTTTTATAACGATTCCGCAATTATCTAATTTTTTTCCGATACGATTGATACAAATTATTCGCGAACTTCGTGCAGCTTTCGCGCGAGGGGCAGAGTCTCCCCACTCTTTCTCAACGATTAGAGAGAGAGAGAGAGAGAGAGAGAGAGAGAGAGAGAGAGAGAGTACCCAAAGTATCGCCCTCTCACTCTACAGCGTCTACACTTTTTAACACGCAGTGCTTCCTCCATGTAGTATATGCTCTAAGGGTATAACTTATTGTTAGAGCAGCGGCAAAAGCGCCCTCAAGCGGACCTTGGACGTCCGAATATTAATGTCAGAGATGTTCAGACTTCAGATGTTGTCATATTGCTTGAAGCTACGTTCAATTTTTTATATATTTTGATTTGATGTTCTGCAGCTCTGCTGGTAACTTAACTAGAAGTACTGTAAAATATTTCAAACAAAAATATAAAAAAGAAAGGTACAGTAGAGAAAAATAGTTGAAAAAATAAAATAAAACACATAAGTAACTAAAATCTTAATTTTTAGTTACTTATGTGTTTTTATGGATTGATTAAAATAGTATTATAAATAACAAGATAAAACAAAGTTAAGGAGGACAATAAATATCATTTAAATAGTGAAAGTTGAATTTACATAGTTACTTATCAAGTAAGTGACTTCAAGATCAATAGAGAATATGGCAGAAAGCAATGAATGCGAGATTATAGAATCAACGCAATCAAATTTTGTACAAAACCAATCAGTGGATCGATTAAAATTGCTTTATCCAATGGTTAATGAAGAAGAAACTCCTTTACCAAGGTCATGGAGTCCTAAAGATAAATATAATTATATAGGGCTATCACAAAACAATCTCCGTGTACACTATAAAGGTATTTTTTAATAATAGTCTGTATTTATTGACAGTAAAAATAAAATACTTTTGACAAATATCAAAAAGTTAATTAAGGTATCTTAATTTTCATTACGAGATAGATATAATTTAAAATTGTAAAAAAAGAATAATTCTTTTTGGTTTTTTTATGAAAAATTGTAAATATTCTCTAGTTCCTATAGCAGTCTGCCAACCATCAATTATTGTTTATTTAGATAGTTGCAATTGCATAAATAGATTGGCTTTAAGATTCTGTAGGCATAATTATTTAACTCATTATTTGTAAGAAGAAAATATTGGGCAAACTATGTATTGCTCTAGAATTGATGTAAGAAGAACTAACCAAAACTAGAACTATTGCTATGACAGATAGATAAGGAATTACCCATTTGTCAACAATAACTTTGCAATATTTTTGATATGATCAGCTTTAATCAGTTTCTTCTAGATAAATTCACACATAAAGTATCTTTGACAGAAGTTACATGTTCTTGAAGTTACATGTCTCTAAATGACTAAGTAGGTTAGGTTTTCATCTTAAGTTTTAGAATTACATAAATTTTTAGTACCACTTAGAAGCAGGTCAGTTTTTCATAAAAATGTCTATATAGTCACGAACATTTTTTCTCCTTTATCTGTAACAAAATGTTTCGGAATCTTTCTTACCAAATAGACAATCCACGTAATTTTTGTTCAACATCCTATAACTAACTTGGGTTATTCAAGCCAATCAACCAAATGACTCATAACATGTACCACCACAGAAGGCAGAAACTGTAGGAAAATTTCTTCACCGTGGTACATGTTTTCCTCATTAAACTAGAGCTTTATTATTTAATGTTGAGGTACTGGAAAGACATTAAAATATCATTTATAAATTCTTGAACGTGAAACATTTACTTGTCGGAGTGTTTTCCAACCAATTCATATGTCTTTTGCAAGCCTCTTGTCTTTGCTCATGCTGCACGAGCAGATGACGTATCGGTGTAATTTTGTATTATTTATTTAAACGCGTTAGAGTGTTATTTTACTAAATTTCGAAAATATGCCACCTGTAGAAAAATCCAAAGAATATTTTGCAATTATTTAAAATGTTGGATTTGTGTGATTTAGCAATTTTTTCAATAGTCATGTGATTTTAAATCAATCAATCAATTAGTTAATGCGTTTACAAAATTTCGTAAAAATTTTTCATAAGAATAACTTTCTAATAATATATGGAGAAGCAGGTTACGGTGTAGGCATGCACTTTAATGTGTAAATGTTAATAATTATTTTAATCAAAATGTTTATGAGAAATAAAGAAAAGTACTTTTAGCAACCAAATAAGTCTTTTTTATTTACACTTTTAACTTTTAGGCCTTGTATGATCTAAAGGTCCACAATATTGTATGCCACAGGATATTTTGTATTTCCAATGCAAAAAAAAAACTAAAAGACTTCTAGTTTTGGTAAAATAATTCTTTGAACTTAACTTAAAAAGCAGATGACAATCGGCTGATTATTAGCTGATAATCAGCTGATAATCTGCTGATAATCGTGTCAAAACGTCAGCTGATTATCAGGTGATATCAGCTTAATATTTGTATTTAAGCAGATAGTTACAAATATGCGTTTATATGAGATAAAATGCTAATGATAATCAGCTGATTATCATTAGCATTTTATCTCATATAAACTCATATTGATAACTTTTAGCTTTAATAAAAATATTAGGTTGAAATAATCTAATAATCAGTTGGACATTTTGGTATGATTTTCAGTTGATCATCAGCTGATTATCATATGATAACCAGCCAATTGTCATCTACCTTTTTTTAGTAGGGAATGCGCTTCTGAGCGTCCAAATTTCCTGCAGATTTTTCTGTAGGAAACTTTGCAAACTTTTTTTCATAAGGGATCATGCACATTGAAATTTCGAGGCTGACAATAAAATTAGCAATCTCATTGGCCTTGCCATTACCCAAGATACCTCTGTGACTGGGAAGCCAAACTAGTTGAATATTATTTTTATTTATTTATTTATGACCATATACATAAGACTTTTAAAGGCTTTCTATAGAGGCAAACAAGTTGCCTGTACATATGTATGGCACAATAATTATACAGATAGCTTTAAAACTATAAACTAAAATTAATCTTTTCGTACTGTTCTTTCTTGTACTTATAACAGAAGTTAAACTAGTGTCTCTAATACGTTTCATACTATTAGATTTCTTATGAAATCCTTTAATTTATTTTTTATAGTTACTTTTCTAACTGTTAACTCTTTGAGATCATTACAGAGTAAATTGAAAATTTTCACAGCCATGTAGTAGCTGCTTTTCTTACTTATAGATTTATTAATTTTTGGTAATGATATACTCTTTTTCCTAGTAGTTTTCGCATTTTTACTATAAATATCCCTTAGTTTCCCATAGTGATATGTTATTGCTTCAATTTGGAACAACTGCCTAACTGTTAGGGGGGAATTTTGTGTTTCAAAATGATTTCTGTTAATAATTTTTATTAACTTCTTTTGTACTCCTTGTATTGAGTACATACAATTGTTACACGCCCCACTTCAGGCAATTATTCCATAATTGACTAGGCCTTGGAAGAATGCATGATAGATCATTATTAAGGTTTTTCTATCCATTATACTTTTAATTTTTGCAAAGACAAAAATTAAATATCCTGTTCTTTTTACAATGGAGTCAATGTGTATATTCCATTTCATATTGTAATCGAAATGTAATCCTAAATATTTATGGCTTTCAACCCTAATTATAAAGTTGTCTCCAATTTTAAAATTTATATTCTCTGGAACACTATCACAGTAGTTGCCATAGGTTATGTATACAGTTTACGTTTACATTTATTTACATTTAACGATAGTTTATTTAACATCAGCCATTTGGCATCCTTGCTAAGATAAAAATTCATCTTGTCCTGTGCTGCCGACCACGAGTCATTACTCGAGATGATGACTATGTCGTCTGCATAAGACATTATAGAGTTTTTTAGCATATCAATCAGTAAGTCATTTACATATAGGATACAAAATAAAGGACCTAAAATGGTTCCTTGCGGAACACCTATGAAAATATCTTTGTATTCACTTTTGAAATTATTTATCTTAACGCATTGTTTCCTACATGATAGATAGCTAGTTAAGAGTTTTAAGGCACATCCTCTTATTCCATATCTTTCCAATTTATTCAATAATATTCTGTGATCAACAGTATCAAAAGCTTTGGCTAGATCTAGAAATGTCGTTATTATTGGTTTACTTTTTCCAGACTTGTGAATAGGTACTATATCAGATCGTTTTAGCGCATTCGACCAAATCGATTGCTGTATACTTATGTTAAAAATATGTTCCAAGGGTTTTGCCAGAAACATAGCAATGCACTTAATTGTAATTGCATTGATGTTGTCTACCCCACCAGCTTTTTTCTTCATTTTGCTTATTACTCTATGTATTTCACAAACATTAGTTGGATGTATAAATATGGATTCGCTATTTCCTGCTGGCAGTCTTATTTGATCATCGCACTTATTATTTATTTGGTTACTTAAGTCTAATCCAACTTGACTAAAATAATCATTCATTTCATTCGCTATATTTGTCTTGTTTACTATTTTTTGGTTATTTACCACTATACAGTCAGGTGATTTCATTTGCTTGTTGCTTTTGCCCATTTTACTGTTTATGATGCTCCATAGCTGTCTTGGATTATCGCCACTTCTTCTTATCTCATTGTTTTCGAATTTGTATTTAGCATCTTTTATTGTTTTATTCAACATTTTTCCATAATTTTTATATTCATGCTTTAGAGTTATATTTGTAGGATTTTTTTCCATATATATATTTTCTTTATTTTTACACGATACTAATATTGCTATAGTTATCCATTTTTTCCTAGGTAATTGTTTATTCTTAGTTTTTTTGTTACAAGTGACTTTTCCAACACAGCTATGTATCATTTTTATTAGTTCATCCAAAGCAAGATTTGGATCCTGCAAATGCAAACATGAATTCCATTCTATTTTCTTAGCATATTCCTTCAACTTTCTATAATTAATACAATTTTCTATCTTTTCTTGCTCATTCTGCACTTGAATATTATAATTTGGCATAAGAAGCAAATGAAGCATCTTCCGAGTCAAGAAGATAAAATGTTGCATTTTCAAGTAGAGACCACAGCGGGTAATGCCTTTAATAGAATTAGTGTTGGAATATAGGCGATAACTCGCCATATGCGACTCTCCACTCTACCCCAGCGCCTCTCTGAAGCGCCAAACCACGTGACACGCCGCCTCATTCCGTGTTCGCTCCTCAAGCAAGTCACACGCATTCAGCTTACGCAAAGCTCTTTTACATTGTTCTCTTACGTTTTTCACTTACAGAATAAAGCCACGTTTATCTCCTTTATAAACTATAGTGTTGTTCCTTTTCGTGTCAACCTGATCCTATTATTCGCGTCCGTTCTTAGCTTATATACCGACAGGTTATGAGCCCCGCTCGCAACCACTGTTTGGAAACGTGAAAAGTGCCAGTTAAGTGATACGAAAAGGACCACGATCTACACTCGACGCAGAAGTCGAGAAAAAGGCGCGGGTCACTTCCCAGTGAACGCCACGCACACGCCGCCCAAACAAAGAGGCCAAGGACGTGTACGAACCTGCCTTCCAAGAGACGACACGCAGACGCTGTACTCGGGGAAGCCGGGTCTGGAACACGAGGTCTCCCAGGGAACGTCCTGCAAAGCATTCGAGGAAAAGGTCAACTCTATCACGATGGCAGGAAGTCAGTATAGATGGGAAAATCCGCAAACCACGCGTAAGTACATACGAAAAAGTAAACTGTAAAGTGACGTAACACAAAGAAAAACGCATTTGTTAAAATCTCAATTTAAGTCGGATTGAATGCGCGTAAGAAAAGTGAAGTGATAAAAACGCGAAATAGAAGAAAATATTAAAATCATAACGAAAACGTGTCTAACATAAAACTCAGTAAAACGACAAAGAGTTTCTCGGTATAAAACGCATAAAAGAAAAGACGTGAATACGTGTAGCATACGTCGTAGTTGACGAAAAGCCGAAACGCGTCAAAACATAAAAGTCGTGAAACGCAATTCCCAAGAATTTCAAACGAGCATAAGCGCGCGGTAAAATTCTCGGAAGAAAGTGTCGAGCGTTGTGGGGTTGCTAAGCAACCGAACTGTCATGGCCGCTTCACCTCTCTCTCTCTCGCACGTAGGCGATACGGAACGGAGGGAGAGAGAGAGAGAAAGACGCCAGCCTACGTCACTGCGCACGACGCGCACGTGAACCACAGCGACGCCATCTTAGTAAAGCAGCGCGCTATACTTTCGCGCGCGTGCACGAGGACGGAGGGAGAGTTGCTGCACTGTAAAAAGTTTTGCGGAAGATTGCCATTTTCATGTACGAAATCACATGCTTCAACGACGTAAAGTGACATGTGACTGTAACATTACCACGTTGAGCGGGGGTCCCTCTATATCGTCGGTATTTTTCCCATGCTCAGCGGTGTGATTTTACCGAGAGTAGCGCGACGACTCTCGAGTACAATTCCCGAATTCGTGAACTTTACCGGAGTTGGTGGATTTCACAGATCGAGCAATGGGACCCGAATCGAAATCTTTCCAGAACGAGAAAGCATCCACGCAAATCAGCAATTTATTTATACATCATCTTCAAGTAAACGGTAAATGAACGCCAATAATATCTTATTATGTTTTATTAATAATAACTCGCCGCGCAAATGTAAGCGTGAACTCATGCGAAACCGAATAACAAATAAATTATTATAATTATTTTTTCAGACTGATGTTCCTATTGAAGATATACCGACTAAAACATACCCCCACATAGTTGTTTTTGGAGGATTACCAAAAGAGGATGACAGCGATACTGATCACGCAACAACTTATTGCGTTGTAGTCGATGGTATAGCATTTCCAAAGAATCCGTGTATTATTGAAGCTCTTAAGTATCTGATTGTGGTTTATTTTAATTTTAATCATACTTATGAAAATGCGTTTGCTCATTTCTTGGAATTTCTTCAGAGATGTTTTATCGAAATATATCCAATTGACGGTAATAGAAGTAATGTACAGATCATTAAAAAAGTTCAAACTTTTATAAAAAGAATTAAAGCCATTGAAATACAGGATATCGTTTAAAAAGTTCTTTAATTCTTAAAAGAATAAGAAAAGCTTATTTGTATGCCAACAGAATTTGACATTATAGTTATTAAGTAATTATGTAGATCATGACAATAACTTACATATGATTGCAAATTTGCGATAGATACTTATGTACTAGCTTATAAGTGCTTAGATAATCTAAGAATTGTTTTTTTTTTTCGTATCTCATACGTCTAACAATAAGTGCCTGCGAAAAAGTTATAAATTATTGCTAAGTGCGTTAGAAAAATTAACATTACAAATGTTCTTATGTTGCGTTAAAGAAAAAGTGTATAGAAATTGATAAAATACAGCATGTTCAATCGTATCCCCTGTCTTATACTCATAACCTTACAAATATAGTAGTTAATTCTAAATTCCAATATTTTTATTATCCCTCATCTACGTAATTTTACCGCACTATATGCAAAATTACAGCATTACGGTAATTCGTATTGCATCGTAATTTTTCAGGTAAGTTTACCGAAATATTATCATTTTACCGTTTGCCGGTATATTTACCACGCTGAGCGTAGGTCTCTATTGATTCCTACGCTCAGCGATGTAATCTTCCGCAAAACTTTTTACAGTGTGCTGCGGCGCTCTCGCTCACGGCGGAATATATACGTACACGATGCAGGAGATTGGGATGAAGCCTATGCACACATGAGTATGCGTGACATGTATATTGTATGCATGCTATAAGGAGACAAGCTACAAGGCGAGTATTGTGAACGGCCGTGCACAGACACTTAAAGACACGTGACTGCCCGTTTGAGACGCGGCAATTTTTGAAAAGCCAACGCACGCTCATGCGTCTAGCGTAAGTCTGCCTGTGTGCTGCGCTGCTTGCAGACACTGCATAGGTGGGGCTGCTGATGTATGAGCGCATTTAGCTAACGATTAATTTACTAAAATTAATCATAACCAAGGAAAGATTCAACTATAAGAAAATGACGCGATATATGTGAACGCTTATTTACACATCTAGTGTAAGTCTGCCTGCGTGCTGTGCTGCTTGCAGACACCGCGTAGGTGGGGCTGCTGGTGTGTAGATGAACTCTGCAACGAACCAATGATTAAATTAATTAAATGACCTTCCTATGCAAACGCATATGCAAAATAACGAAAAGATAGGTTAAGTAATACTACGTATACTGATTACAAAATATTTCAACAGATCCAAGTACAAGTGAAAGCTGGGAAGATATACGAGAAAAGATCCTGGATCATCACGACCTGACCCACGATCATCCTAAGGAATCCTTTTGGATTCAACTCTACGATGGGAACATCTGGCTGATCAACAGCAAAGACGAAAGTCTACAACTAGGTAATAAAGTCATATCTGAGTCAAGTGATCATGTACATGAACGCACGAAAGATTTAATGTGATTAAAGCCGACGTAACGACACGAAGTCTGCGCAGGTCTGTGAGAGGTTTAACACGAACCCACGAATGAGACTTGGTACGTGCGCACGTACAGACACTTAGTCAGTGTCCCACGCTTAAAAAAAAAACTAGACCCTCACACAGATCTGCCGAACCTGCTCTCGTGCTCAGTGGGTCTCGGACGGCGGGAGCCGTGCTTCGGCACATATTCCGCAACAAGAGACTAGGTTGGTTGGGGAGCTTTCTCGAAAGTGCCTCGACTGACTGCAATGTAGCCCGAGACTTGTGCACAAAGTGTAGGGAGCGTTGCACGGGTCTCCTCTCAACCGCAGACAAATGTTTATGTGTATTTTACAGATAAGAACATTCTCACGTTGGAAGAATCAGCCAAAATGTTGAGAGTTCTGAATGCAGCCAACGATCAAGTGGTAGGGTTGAGATGACCCCTAAGCCACTGTAGCGACGCAGAGGGAGCAGGAGCCACTACGTCAACGCCCACGCACTCGAAAGGCAACCTGAACGAGCTCATCAGTCTGCTGAACAACGTCGCAGCATCACGTCGCAAGTTAACCTCAGTACCAAACTGGCAAATGGAATGTCTTTAATCGTGAGGGAAAACGAAAGAATGAACGCAACTCTGGAAAAAATGACTAAGTCATTCAGCACATATATGAACAATCTGATAAAGTCTGTAGACAGTATACAATTGAAAAATCAGGGTACAGAAGTACGGAAAAGCTGGCCGGAAAATTTCGGTCTGTCAGAGATCAGGAAGCCCAAAGTCATAAGTAACGTCACTCTCGACGAATCATTTAATCTTCCATGGAGAGGACGTGGACGCGGCGTCAAGTAGTCTGTACTCATGACACCAGGACCCAGAGATTTTTCCAGTACGGAATTCAAGGGCTCGTCTACGCTTAAGGCAGGATCTCTAGGTTTCAACCCGTACGATTGGAACGACAATGTAGATGTAAGTACTTGGAAAGATCTGCCCCCGTACAAAGATTGGCGACTGGAATCAGCAGAACGTCTCGGAACGAAGTTTAATGACTTAAGACCACCGGTAGAAATGGATGTAAGTAAAATTTTTCCTCTTAACAACACCACGCGTTCAAATACGATACTTTCAAATACAGGCTTGAATGATACGAAATTGAAACAAACTAACATCACGCGAACGTACAAGTTAAAGTTAGATTCAGAATACGCTCCATTTGAGGATTTCTTATTTTCGGAGTTGAAGTCGCGAAAACTGTTCTACGTTTTCGAAAAACACGCCCACGTTTTGTTAAACCAAGATGAACTCAGCCACGATAAAAATATCGCAAGAGAAATCATCTTGAACAAAATAGATCGGACTACTCTCAATCAAAAGTATGAGAGTACCCTAGCAATTTCAGCTAAAATACGATCAAATGGTTTTATTTTGGTTGAAATGTAGGAGCATGACTTTAATTCGAATATAGCTACTTTAAACGTTTTTAAGCGCTTAATCAAAAATCACCCGATCGCGCAGAATGAAATTCTCAATCCGCGAGATGCTTTTTACGGTGGTCGCACGGGTAACATTGCGACCTTATATAAAGTCGAACCGGGTGAAAAAATAAAATATGTCGATGTTTTTTCTTTATACCCCTTTGTTTGTAAAACGGGCAAGTTTCCGATAAAACACCCGCGCGTATATAACAGCACCGACTGTCTCGAACTAACTGGGCCTAATTTTGAATATTTTGACTGTGTTGAGGGCTTAGTTAAATGTACGATTCTACCGCCGCGTAAACTCTTTCATCCTGTGCTACCGTATCGTCTGCATAATCGGTTACTTTTTCCCTTATGCAGAATTTGTTGTGAAATTTTGAGCAAAGTCCCATGTACACACGTAACGCCGGAAGCTCGCGCCTTAAGCGGTACATGGGTATCGGACGAGATTAAAAAAAGTTTACAACTCGGTTATACAATTTTAAATATCAGCGTTATCTGGCAATACGAGATAACGCAGTGCGACCCTAAAGCCGGTAATCAAGACGACACGACATGCGGATTATTTACCGATTATATTAACTTATTTTTAAAGTTAAAACAGGATAGCTCGGGCTGGCCACGTAATTGCACAGATGAGGCGAGTAAAGCGGCTTACATCGCCTATTATAAAGAAAAGGAGAGTATAGATCTAAATCCTAAAAAATAGAGAAAAATCCGGGTATGCGCTCGGTTGCAAAACTTTGTTTAAATAGTTTAATTTGCCAAACACCGAAATAATTAATTCAAGTGAGCAGTTTTTACAATTATTAACTAGCCCGAAAAAGGAAGTAGGTAGAATAGTTTAAGTTAACGAGAATATAATATATGCAGCCAGTAAGTTAAAAACAGAAGTAGCTACTTCGGCGCGAAATACGAATGTAGTGATAGCCGCTTACACGTCTGCGCAAGGACGTTTAAAATTGTATGAATATCTTGAAAATCTAGGCGAGCGGGTACTGTATTATGATACCGATTCCGTCATATACGTATCAAAGGGTGAGCTTGATGAGTACGAACCAGAAACCAGGTCTCTGCTAGGTCAATTAACAGATGAACTGGAAGAGTACGGGGAAGGCTCTTACATCGAGACCTTTGTTTCGGGCGGTCCGAAATTCTACGCCTATAGAGTGCGTGCACCCAACGGCGAAACCTTTGATACGTGTAAAGTAAAGGGCATCCGACTAAACTATGTGAATAGTCAAAAAATAAATTTTTACTCTGTTTCAGAGATGATGGAAATACTTTTCATAATTTTTTGGAAAATTACCATGCATAATTTGTCGTTACTTCTTGTGTCGCCACAAAAGAGTTTAGAAAAATCCATAGCACAATTATAGCGATACATAAAATACAAAAAATCTACACAATAATTGCCGCACACATCGTAATCGAAACTCTGTAACCGACTTGTAGACCACGTGAATAGTGTAGAATTTCGTCGCAATCCCTCTAGGTGATACGACACGGTTGGTTGTATACCGGAGGAGTCGAAATAAACGCCATGACCGTTTTTGTCGACAAAAATTGCTATCCCGTGAGCACCAGGTAGATGATGTTCTTGAGTATTAGCAATAATAGCGACCGGTCTCGTCCACACCCTGGATAACCGGTCTGCTGGGAAGACTCCGACGGTCTGCGCTGATGTAATGAGTTCATCGTAAGGTTTCGAGTAGTAGTATTTGCCCCACTATCACCGCCACCGCAAGTGACAAGATTTCTTCTCCGTTACTATATAAGAAAGGTCAAATGCAGTAGAAGACAGAATAGATTTATTAACTACAATCGATTTGAATTGAAACTTTATTAAAATCGATTGACTGTATTAAACCTGCTGAAAATCACGGATTGAAATCGATTGAATTCGATTGAAATTTAATCTACTTTAAACTTTTTCAATGCAGCCAATTGACTGCTCCATACATTATGTTTTCATTTTTTAATTCGATGAACTCCTGGACGTCGTCTACAAAAATACTGGTTCACTCAATCATCATCTTTAAGCAAAACTTACACCCATACGTACATGGTTATAAATTACAATTTCAATTAACACTTGTTTAAAAAAAGTCTCGTCTAATTAATAAGGACGATTAGAATTATCACGCATTATGAAGTTGTGATAGTGTAGTCGGTAACATGTCTGCTTTTCAATCTAGAGGTTCCCGGTTCGATCCCCCACGACGGCTAGATTTTTTTGAGTTGATTAACGTTAGCTGCAAAATGCGTTTGAGGCAAATTTGTAAATTAGCGCGAGCAAAGTAACAAATTTGTAAATTAATTGATATAAAAACTATTTAAACAATCAGATTTAATTCATAAAAGCATTGAATCGATTCCGAGTCTATATCTTAATTCCTTTTTGAACATTTCAAATTGATTCAATTTATAATATAATGATCCTTATCTAATTAAATTGATTTCAATCGTCATTTTTTAATCAGTTTAATAGATTTAAATACCTTTAATTCCTTTTAATTGTAATAATTGGGATTAAGATATAGTCTCAGAATCGATTCATTTTTCTCTTATCGATTTTAATCTGGGATTTTTAGCAGGGGTACTGCAACTGTGACGCTCGTTTGAGCACCATCCCTTTATAGCCGGAGCCTTCCATAAGCTCGCTTATTTTCTCATTAGCCTTACGTTTTAGTTTCAGTCCAGAGTCGGCTAGGCGATTGTTGAGGGAATCCTTAAATGATATATTATTTTCTGTCACATCGTCGAGGACATTTATACCTGCTCTTAAGGCTTCTCGGCCAACAGCTCGGGCTCCTTTCGCCAAAAACGGTAATGCTCGTCGAAATAGTCACATAATGCAATATAATATGTGTCGTAGTAATTCATTTTTAAAATTCTCTTATAAAATGAAGTGTAACGGTCAACGTTCCAAACTCGAATGGTATTGAACTCCCAAATTGATTTCTTATATCAATATCTATAATTTGGAAACGACTGTTCAAAAGTGGTATATAATTAACAGGTGAATATCGTTTAACAATAGTACTACCGTATTTATAATCCCTTGCTTTAACATTCACAATTCTTAACAGAGGCGCATGTGCGTCGCCTACGATACAGGGTTCACGAATATTTGAATGAATAAAAAGTTGGTCGGGTATAGCGTGAGCGAGAGTAGCAGGCTGGCTAGCTACATATTCTCTATAAGGTTTAGTTTCCGACTCCAGTGTAATTCTAAAGGTACCATTTCCAAATCCAAGAATACGTTGTACATGCTTTCCAAGTCTGCTTTTCTTTTTAACAAGCTCCGGATACTCTCTTAGATTAACGTAACCTCCTTTTTCATCGTAAAGCAATTCCTTAGCCGTTTGATTGTCGTAATATTCTTTAAAGCCTTCGTTTATTGCATCAATCAAACCCTGTACGGATTTATATACACCATGCTGAAAATGAAAATTATCCTTCCCTTCTGCAGGTGATATTAACGTATCTTTATAACGTAAATGAAGCGTAGTCCAGGGTATATGAATTTATGACAGTCCAACTTTTTATGTAAATCGATTGCAGGAGATAATCTTACTAAAAAACTAGTCGTCGTGTTGTCCGGAAAAAATGTCATGCTACTATTACTAGGGAGCACTACTGTGAATTCCGATTGATTCATTTTTACAGCTTTGTTACGTCACTTGCAAGAATCCAAGAGTTAAATTTGTCGGGATAGCCGATTCAGCTTACGAAATACTCTTTTTAAGCTCCTTTACCACGTGTTTTTAAGATTTCATTTATTTTATATTCTTCTCGCGATACTCTTTCACTGTGCACCAAACTCAATTCTTCTGGGTAGAAAAATCCTTCAATTTTCTCACCTTCTAAATCAACCAGTTCATAGATGATCAAGTTTTAACGTTTTTTTACTTTAACAATTTTGAAAATCTCTTCGCCTCAGCCTTTTTCGTAACCTTTTTCAAAGATGTTACGCTCTTTGCTAATTCGAACATACTGATCCACTTTATATCTCGGTCTTTTCCGTATAACCTGTTGTTTTAAAGATTTTTTCTAGCTTCCTGTGCATTGTAAATAGTCACGGCAGCAGGTTTCATTTTTATCGTTAAATGTATACTATTGTTATAACTCTGAACTATAGCTTGCAGTACATCAATATAACGTTTCGTATTTTTATAGGTAAAATAGCGAAACATTCGTTCCTTTAGCGTTCTGTTGAATCTTTCCACAACTGCGGCTTTTACATCAGGATTACGCGTTACACGAAATTTTATACCCGTTTCACTTAAAAACTTTTGAAATTTTTTTCCCGCATCCGTTTGCAACATATAAGAACAGCGATTTTTATTTTTATTTAGAATTTGTTTAAATTATTTAGTCACTTCTTTTACGGTTTCGTCACGCAACGGCTCGACAAAAGTATATTTACTTAAAACATCAATCACTACTAGCAAATATGAATAATTATCATTGTGACTCTTCAGAGATGACAGAACTATGAGATCGGCTTCCCATATGTGATCCAATCCCAAAACATTGTAGTACAAATGTGGAAATTTGTTTCGAATAGGTTTGTGAAGTGTGTAAGTGTCGTGTCTTGTCAGCCAGTCCTTGATTCGTGATGCTGGTATCTTTTTCTTATTTTTATTAAATTTCTTGCTCTTTAAAGCCAACCGCATGCCCCAGATCAAAATATTGTTTCTCAATTTCTTGCATCATTATTATAATGTCATTTCAACCGTAATTCATTCCAACGTTTAGTTATAGGAGTAGATGTTTTTTTTATTGCTGATGTCGTTTTGCTTTTTTTTTTTGCTACAATTGTATCCATCGTTAAAGAAGAATCACTTTTACAGTTTTGAAAATCATCGATTTCCTCTTCGTCTTCGTCTTCGTCTTCTTCTCGTCGACTTATTTTTTCCAACTTTTTTTAAGTCCGTTTTCAAAACCACTGCGAGACAGAGAACTATTGAGATTAAAAAATTCACTATTTCCAATGAACTCCCTCGGAATCTGGGTTGTAAAAAGTAATTCACCAAACTGTTGTCGACCCGCGGCTTTAATATTTTTACGTGCTCTGGCTTCATCATTCAATTATGTTTGAATTTTTTATTTTTCTCCGTCAATTTTTACAACACCAGTTGCACTCCAACTTATCTGTTTACTATTATTTTTCAAATGATTTAATAAAAGTTTTGTTTTATTTTTGTATAATTTTGGCACACATTCAAGAATGTACTCATCGCTCATTTGATCTTTTTCATCACTTTTACCAACTGCTAAATTTTTCTTATCGTCAAACCGGCGTTTTTCATCGACAAAAAATAGATATCTCTGTAAAACTTGTAGAAAATCTCTGTGCTTGTGACTATCTCTCGTATATTTTCCTGAATTCAAGACCTGTCGCATTTCGCTATCAAGCCGTGAAAATTTATCTCCACGTGTTTGAATAGATTCACTCGTTAATTTTTTCTCCTGTTCTGGAACTCCTTGTACGCCGCCTGCTGCTGGCAAACTATTTATTGATGCTGTTTTTACACTTGCTTGCATTTTTTGTAAACTTTCTTGAGGAATCAAAACCATTTTTCGTGCTCTTTACACTTTTTATGCGTTTAGAAAAAGATCCAAAATAGGTGGCAACAGAAAGCTTTGAAAACTCCCTCTTTTTTGTACAATAATGCGCTTTTTACTCTTCCAAGAATTTGTTTTCGTTTTGTAACTTTTGTTAATTTACGCAGAATTGTTTTATACTTTTTCAGCTTATTTTTTTCCGTGACGTTTAAACATACAACACCTTTTAATACGTTCAAGGCATACTCACAAATGTACTTTACAAGTTTTTCATCGGCAGTACGCATTAACGCTAGTCGTTCTTCTTTATTAGATTGTCTCAATGCCTGCAGCAACACAAAATATTTTTTTTCAAAAGGCGATGCGTTATTCTTCTTTCTAATCAACGCTCAACTCTCACGAGATGCTCGCTTCGCCATTGTCGGATTATAACTGAACCGATATTTTCTCTTTACACAACATTTAACTTGCTGTACTGACTCGACGAATATTTATGAATATAAACATAATGATAATCATCATCAGGAAATATACAACTACGGAAACGTAACTCCTCAGGTGTACTCTGCTTTAAACGAACAACTAAATAAGAATACGGCTTTATAGTACTATCATAATAAGCTTCTTGCAAAAACTTGAAATCTCCGGGGTATAGTTGACGAGCCAAATGCTGAACCTGTGCACGGTCCCGAGGATTCTTAAATAAAACCATATAATTCCCATTCAGCGATATATCGCACTGCCCTTTGTGAAATATATTCTGACATATGTAAATAACCGATGCATTACGATGATGTCTTCCCTTACTAAACAAATCTATTATTGTACCATTATTCGCTGACTCGCGCACCAAATCATCTATTATTAACGATTTTCGTTTTTCCGCATCGTTCAAATAGTCCTCGTTCCGCGGTAATCCTTCACGACATTCAATCTCTACATTCTCCAATCTATAACTTTCTTGCCATTCTTTATAATAAAATATTATTCTATCAAACTTCACATTAGCCAACATATCAAGATGCTTTAAAAATCTCTGTACAAACACTATTTTACCTACGGAGGTAGGACCAGCGCAAATCATAGTCCACGGGTGCATAAAACAAGTATCCATTTTAGCATATAAAGACACACTAATAAAAAAATAATACTATACGCGATCCGAGACCCTTCTTAACTGACACGATCCCCACCCCAGGGGGTCCCGCCGGGACTCACTTGCTCTTACGTCATCGCCCCCCACCGCGAGACCCAACTAGACTTGCCCCGACGAGCCACGGCGCACAGTGGGCCAGAAAATCAAAAAAGTGATCACGGGCTGTCTTCACTCGAAGAAATGCTTGAAAAAAAATTCAAGGGTAGGAAAATCTTCGTCAGAATGCCTAGTTTCCGAAACCGTTTCCCCCGAAACCCGCGGACGTCTATATTTTTTGTCCCACCTCAAAACCTGACCTCATTTTTAGAATGTCCTTTTTCAATTTTACCGATAATAAGTTAGACCGTTGTATTTTACATTTTTAACCATGATAAATGAGATGATGGCACAGTATTTTCTAGCGCGCACTTATATACTATATATAACAAAAATATATATGTATGTATATATAGGTCGTTCATGGTCAAATCAAAGATCAAAAATTTGTTGCTTCTTCAACCTACGGTAAATATGTTCCAGGAACAGTTTCCAGTGCACCTGAATTTTTTCAGATTTTTAAATTACTTTTTACCAAAATGGTAGGGAGCCAAAGATGTCAATTTTGGCAATAATTGGGTTTTCAGCACTAATTAATTAATTCATAGCTCTTCAGGGAAGCATTTTTCACTATAAACATAAATATACTTTTTTTTTGTAAAATTTTCTGAATTTTTTAATAAAAGTACCCTTAAAGCCATATATATGTGTGTGTGTGTGTTGAGGCTACCTTATTTTCATTTTAAACCTTAAAATATGAAAACCTAAATGTTTGATCCGGACTCCGACAACCTCAATACAGTATCCGGATAGTTTTAGTTAAAAATGCATCCCTTATAAGCTACAAATCATTGAAAATCGGTAAAAAAAATGCGAAAATTGCTTGAAACCTAAACTTTAACCAGCCAGAACCCAAAGCCAAATGAAGGGATCGCGCTAAAATTTTTTTGGGAGTCACGTACAACATATAGAACATGTATATACAGTTTAGGCAAAAATAAAAATTTTAATATCTTCGATTTTTCAGAGAACCACCCATATATATATATATATATATATATATATATATATATTAACTTGTATTAATATTGTCAAGTTTTGATAAATCAAATAATAAGTTTTATATTACATTATACAATATTTTTATTACATAATGTAATGCGCACAATGATTTTTTTTTAATCAGAATAAATTTGAAATGAGTTTTCATCAGCCAAAATTAAACTACGAGGACTAATTTATAAAAAAAAAAAATGTTGTACTTTTGACATCTAGTGTGCGCAAAAAATAAAAACTAGGAATTATACTTTAAGAAAAATAAATACTTGATAGTAGAAATAGTGAAAATATGAAATCAATTTGATAATTATAGTTATAAACGATTATTATTAAAAATACAGTTACAAACATTATCATCATGTTTTTTTGTTATCATAATTATCAAGTTGATATATGTATATATGTATGTATGGATATGTATAAAAATATATATATATATATATAAATATGTATATATATGGGTGCATAGACACACGTGTGTGTGTATGCATTTATTTATTTATTTATTACACGTGCACATCTTTACACCCTTACGTTGTATAAATAAATATACATATATGACTTTAAGGGTACTTTTATTGAAAAAATCAGAAAATTTTACAAAAAAAGGTATATTTATGTTTATAGTGAAAAATGCTTCCCTGAAGTGCTATGAATTAATTAATTAGTGCTGAAAACCCAATTATTGCCAAAATTGACATATTTGGCTCCCTACCATTTTGGTAAAAAGTAATTTAAAAATCTGAAAAAATTCAGGTGCACTGGAAACTATTTCTGGAACATATTTACCGTAGATTGAAGAAGCAACAAATTTTTTATCTTTGATTTGACCATGAACGACCTATATTTACATATATATATTTTTGTTATATATAGTATATAAGTGCACGCTAGTAAATACTGTGCCCACATCTCATTTATTATGGTTAAAAATGTAAAATACAACGATCTAACTTATTATCGGTAAAATCGAAAAAGGACATTCTAAAAATGAGGTCAGGTTTTGAGGTGAGACAAAAAATATAGACGTCCGCGGGTTTCGGGGGAAACGGATTCGGAAACTAGGCATTCTGACAAAGATTTTCCTACCCTTGAATTTTTTTTCATGCATTTCTTCGAGTGAAGACAGCCCGTGATCACTTTTTTGATTTTCTGGCCCACTGTGCGGCGCCACCCTCCCATCTTTTTACCTCTCCTACCTGTCTGCCTGGGCTTGCCCCTCTCTAATCCTGTGTAGTACGTTCAAGAACAGTTCTTTCAACGTCATCAGTATTGGTACTCGAACAATATTATGGTTCCTCCAACAATCACTATTATGTAAACATCGCAGCTGAACACTTCGTAACTGCTATTATAAAATGTATGTTAAGAATTTTAAGTACTTCCCTGAATAACGTAGTTAAGAAAACGCTGGAAATATAATCAATTTAGAGTTTATTGTGGCTTGCAGATGATGGACATTCCAATGAAGTTCTTTCCGTACCACCTAGTGTTGTCCGTTGGGCCTCCTTGGTAACGTTGGTTTACTTTCCTCGTCCCGCTCCTTTGGCGCGAACAACTTGTATTTGAACAGTGATGTGTTAGTAAATTCCTTCTACAAATTATTTACCCAAATTTGCTCATTCGTTGTAATGCAATCATTAAAACAAATTATTTATTAAATCATGCAAATAAACAATTTGTTTCTAAATGTTATGTTCATACAAGAACACAATTTTTTTAAATAATATTTACGTCGTATGTACTTTTTACTAATCATTACTCTGAATGTCACGAAAATAGACACTAAAGCCATTTTCTAAGACCAAACTAATTTTTATAATAAAATTCCATGCAAAGATATATTTTGTACAATTACCGAAGTAATGCAGCACATACAAATATGTATATTATTCTATAGCATTTCGTGACATAAATCCGCATTTGTCACGTCTATTCGTGGCATAAGTAGTCCTTTATTGCACCGTGCATATCATCCTTGCTAAGCTCAGACGCTAACCTTGCGGTGTAAATAAGGACTGCTAATGCCACGGATAGGCGTGACAGCAGATTTATGCTACTTAGAGCTATAAAATATCGAACGATACACGCGTCATAAATCAATCTTCATGACACGGCATTAAGCGCACTCGCTACGCTCGGACGCTTATACACGCCGCGCCGTAAAGTACGACAATCGAATGTATGAATATGATTAACATTGAAAAGAGCCCCTCCAACGCCCTTTTCTATGAGACGCAACCAATTTATGAATCGTCTCTCTAATAGGTACTAATTAATGTTATTTTAATTATTGTTTACTTCGTTCATAATTTTTATTTTGTTTGAACTTTTTATAATGTAGTAGCTTGTTATATCTTGACGCATGCAATTTTTGTATTATTTTATATGTTAATCATGTAATTTACTTAGTTATTATAAATTATGAGAAAGTGTGCCTTACCATAATCTACATACATGCAATTAAAACGTGCAAGGAATTTTAAATATCAAAATAATTAAATGAAGTGCTAGTCAGGAATACAAATTAGTATTATCAAGCAAGACATAAGTTATCAATGACATTTTATAAATGCAAAAAATGATAATTAATTTTAATAAATAATGAATAATACCTAAAGAAATTAATGCTCTATTGACTCTTATTCTGAGCCCTTTTATCCGCGATTGGAAAAAGAGCTAGTTTTCTGTTCTCTGTAATATTTAAATAATGCTGTTTCTTTACAGCGACATCTTCTGAAAGTTCGACTTTTGAAGGATCTCCTTCAAGAATTAATTGAGTTAATAGAGCAGCTGAATAAATTCCGCAACTGTCCCCATCCGGTTGCTTAGTTTTAATTTTAATGAAATTTATATCGCTTTCAAAAATATTTGGAAAGCGCTGCATTATGTAACGCTTTTCTTTTTTAACAGGTTTCCTACCCGAGTAATTATAAATTGTATCATAGATGCGCACCGTATGTCCATTATAGTACCCAAAGCGCCAATGACTTGTGCACTTACCCCCAGTAATTAATTATCAGACTTTGTTAAGTGACGAAGTTCCTGGATAAATTATTTAGAAACATTATATAAGAAGAATTATTATTTAGAAACATTATATAGAAAACATTCTACAGAGCCAGTAAAAAGAAGATCCAGAAACTTCGACGCTTAACTAAGCCTCGAAGGAATGTACCCGAAACCAAAACAAACTTCTCCTCCCTCGGCTGAAGCGCGCGTGTACAGCCGACGCTGCAGTTTAGCCGTTGACCATAGTATTAGGCCCATAAGGCCTAATGAGTAAGACAAAGAGTGCGGCCAGACTGAAGTAAGAAGAGAGGAGAAGTAAGTACCCCGCGTGGGAGAAAGCTTCGACTCTCTCTCTCTCTCTCAAGCAGGACGCTAATTTTAAGAGTTTAGATTTTGAGTGACTTGCCTTTGAGAAATTCAATAAGTTTTGTTTCATTTGAGTGTCTGATTTAATTTGTGTTTTTATAAGTTGATAATAAATATCACTGCAATCCATGTGTTGAGTTTTGGAAAATAAGTCATTCAAAAAATATAACCAATTTTGAGCCATCCTCCGTTTTGCTAAAACATCTTGCCAAAAAAGAGATCTAAACACCGCAATCTTTCCCGAGCAGTCATCCCAGTTTTCTGAGCATCCTTTCGGGTTAAATTATTACTCAAATTCCCAGAAGTCCACAGAACAAAGTAAGTACCATTTAATTCAATATTTCTGAACTTTGACATTTCGGTTAAATCAAACAGTTGTGCCTCGACAAATTAGTGTTCTCACTGATCTCCCCCGTATGGGAGAGTAGCTAGGCGCCCACGTTTTAATAATATTTTATTGTTAGTTGGTGGTTTAAGTTAAATGGTTCTATCCTAACAGACTTTTTTGGGTTTTTGCGGGTTGAACGCAACAGGGGTAATACAAATACATGACACTTTGGACTTCAAATTCAGGATGATTTTCTTTTACTACGCCAAGGAAAACATCTATTGAATCATCAGTTAACCAGCAGTTAGGTATTATAATAATTCGTTTTATTTCATCAAAGTCGAATTCGTATAATTTTCTTTCAAAATATGCTGTAACATTGGCAATATGTTCGGGAAACCAAGCATCTCGATTTGTAGTGGAAAATACGAACACAACATCATCGTCGTGATCTTCATGCGCATCATCATTATTTGCATCGTTATTTGCATTTTATTCTTTCAACGCTGTGCTCTTATTAGCTGGTTCATGTTTGGTTTCTAATAATTCAGACAATGGCTTACCAAAATGAGTATTTATTAAAGCAGCTCTTTTTGCTACATTTTTCTTTGCAAATTTTTGATTTTGCATCTCTTTTGCTTCCAAAAATAAGGTGGATTCCTGATGGGCATACTTCTTAGGTACCTACTATCTAGAATTTCTGGTAGCAAACAATTGTCATAAAACCTGGATAAAAAAGGCTCCATTTTCGTATTTCAGAAATCCTCGTCTTTTTTCACGACTCTTATTTCCATGCTTTTCGGCGTTCTGAGGGCAAAAACGTAATAATTTCGTGTGGTTACATGTAATTGACCCTGAATTTGGTAATACCACTTGTGTGTTTTCTTCGTGCCATTTGTTTGCTTGCTATAAAATTCAAGTCGGGTACTTTTTCATAGCTTCTTTAGCTGTTAAATCTCGTGCACGATGTGGATTTTTCAGTTCAATAATCTTCATCAATCGTTCCATCTGGACTAGCAGCAAATCTTGGATCACTTGGATCGATAAATAAACCACAAACTTTAATTTCATTTTTTATTACTTGTTCCAGTTCTTTTCGTGCCACATCTTCACATTCACGGCCATATGCCATGGCAACATTATCTGTCAATGCTAGAAAAATTAATGATTTCACTGTTGATGCGCAGGAAGTATATGGTCTCATACGACATATACGTCCAAAATTAAATGCTGTTAACAGTTTCCTTCGGAGATTTTCCCATAAATCAGATTGACTTTGTTCTCGTGTATTGTATTCAATACTCACGCGATTTTCCTGATTTTCTGTCAACTCTTGGAAATGTTTCTCTCGTGCTGCAGATAGCTGATCTTCTGTAAGGTCAGGTTTCTTGCACATTAAACCATAATTTTTATCTGTTGCACTGTAAACGTATTTACGCTTTCTTCCATTTTCTGCTCTACTTTGTTTTGTTCTCGCTACCTTTAATTTTCGCTTCGTTATTAATTCAGATACAGTATGCGGAATTTGCTTATTCACATCAGTGCTTCTTGAGAATTATGTTGAAGAATCGCGATTGCTACTCTGGTATTATACTGATTACTGGAAGCATAATTGACTCGTTTGCTATTAACAAGTTTACATACCAAGTTGTTAAAAGATTCAACAAGTTTATTAGTTTCTTTATGCAATAGACTTTCTGAAAAAAACTCAAATACTTAATATTCTCTTCGATTTTTTGTATATAAACCATATGTTTTTAAATAAGAAACTAAATTCTTTTCTTTTTCAGCATGATTGCTATTGTTGTAAGTAAGGCCCAAGCTTTTACACCTCTTGTGTTCTCCAAAGATATGACTTGGTATATTCAATATATGTTTTTGTAAATCTTTTATTTTCGACTCCCATGGCTTTTGAACATCAGCAAATTGCCTATCTACTTCATCAATTACTGTTTGGCGCTTTTTCAGAACATTATTTTTTAATATATTACGTAAAGCAACGAACCCTTCGAGTCGTTGGCCTTTTTTTGAGTAGTTTTAGCTACCATATTATTTTTCTGACATAAATTAAGCAAAAGATGATTCGTACATTCAATTTTATGTGGAACAATCTTGAAATCAGCATACGGATTTGCGTCAAGCAATCTTTAATAAAAATTACTGTCATCATCACCGATAAAATATTTGTAAACAAGACCGTGTACTTTGAAGCTTGAATAAAACTTGGTCCCAAATGATCTTTTTATCCAGCTTCCGTCTACGATTACCTCTATGAAGGGTATACCATTTTCATCAACATCGTTTGCTTCTTAAGCTAATTTGAGCTCTTCTTCTCCAGCTGCTTTCATGCTTGCAGTAGATATTTTTATTCAGTGATGTAGCAGGTTTTCTTGATGAATTTTGAAACATTTATCTCTTACAGATGGAATATGCATGCTAGCAAATAAACCTTGTAATTTTGTATAACCAAAGCCTTCCGCAATAGCTCCCAAAACAGAACTTGGTGTAGGATCCATTATATGATCTCGTGATGATTCTGACCAAATTCTACATTTTTTTTTAATTTTTGGCATTGAAAGCAAAATAAAGTACTTAATCCGCCATGATGATAACATTTTTTGACAAACCTCCAATCTTGCAAAGTACACTTTTCCCATGGTTTCCTAAATTTCTACGTAACTCTTGCCACAAATAATTAAAATCTACAATATGTCGACCTCTTCCTTGCATTTCTATCAAATTTACAAATTTATTGACATCGGACTGTTTAAAGTTTTATTTTTTTATCGATTTATTTTGTCTACTTTTTCTTTTCCTCTGCAATATTTTACGTTTAAATTCTTTACGTAAATTTCTACGTGCAACGTTTAACCAGTGAAGCCTCCGTTTTTCGATATGTAGGTTGCATTTTCTGCAATTCTTTTGAAACTGTTGAAAAATGCAAAAAACAATCCCTTACAAAAATAGGAATAACCATAATAAGGTTGACATTTTTAGTAAGGTGTTATCTATTTTCCTTTTATCATGCACATCATAACTGATCTTTGTACTTTTGTTATCAGTGCTTGCAATATTAGTAGCTATTGACTTTTCATTAGAATTGTAATAACATTCGTTTTGCAATATAGTTTCTTGTGTAACGGGGTTCGCTTTCGGGGGAAAACTCGGTGATATTCAACTGGATCACAATCTCTCGGTGCGACGGAGAACTCTCTCAACGTCCGTGATTTACCCGCGTTGCAACGCAGCTCGCTGCTAGAGCTACTTCGTGAACGTCGTGTACGCACGTGTGCTACCTCTCCGCACTCTCCAGTGCGGAGCCGGCTTCTCAGTTTTGCATTACAACCGCTTGTTGCAACGCGCGCGGAGGCGGCGGTATTCGCGATGAGGACGTAGGGAACGGGAGAGAACAAGCCGGGAAAATAAATCTAATTCCAATTAAAATCAAATAAAATAATGATATATTGTGCGGCCAATATTTTCTCTATACAAACGTGCCCCGAGTCACCTCAATGTCGATTCGGCGTGGAGAGTATCTCGCGAAGCTTACGCGCGCGAACGAGAAGGCCGTTACTCGGTGCCGCTGCACCAAGTCGCAAAGCTGTAGCCGCTGCTACCGCTTACGCGATACAGAAAAAAGGCTCAGCCCTACTTACTCGAAGTCGCCGTTCTCGGTAGGCGCACACCACACACTCACACACACTCTGCGCCGGTGGTGTTGCTGGCTCACTCGCTGGAGCCGACGTCCTCTAGTTTGGCCGCTGATCGACAGGCCGGGTCGTCCTTGCATCTCGTAGCTGGAGTTGACTTGGACGTCTTCTCGCAATCTCACACACACTCTCACTCTCTCGCACGCTATCGGTCGTCGCTCGATGCAGTCAGTCTCACACACGAGAGCTGACGCGTTCGCACCTATGGCCGTAAGCTATCTTCCTGTTCGACGGACCGCGACTTATATGCGTGGCCCCGAATCTTGCCTCGCGCTTGCGCAACGTCGCGTTTCAATGATGCGCGAATCTACCCGATTTCGCACCTCGTTATACTTGTACATTGCCTTTTTGCTTCATTTCAAAAGAATATATAGAATTTTGATGTTCATCTGAATCACTATCTACAATACATGCATAATTAATATTTTCATGCTCCACTGATTTGCTTGTAAAAATTGTAGAGCTATTGCTAGTATCTATTAGCCTACTCGGAGACTCTACTGTTTGCAACACTTCTATTTGAAGTGATGGATTGTTTTTTATAACATTACGGGAATTATCAACACTACTGTTATCATTAATTATCTTCTTCTGCACATTTTCGCCTTCTTCATTCTTATTGTTTGCACATCTGAATGGTAAAATTAGCGAATGTGTATATTCTGTGGAAGTAACAGCATATAAGATTTTAGAGATAACACAAAACTCTGAAAAAAAAATACTTAATTTAAACATTACACAAATAAATGGAAATAAGTTTTTAACACTCCGTGCGCGAAACACTAGATTTTTTAACGTTGCGCGAAGAAGATATAATATAGCGCGTAACATACTGTTGCTATGGAAATGGTGTATCGCACACGATCACGAAAAAGGAGCCTGGTAAAAAATCACGTTTTTGACACACGTCATGTTAAAAAATATGGTCGCTTTGCTCGGGCGACAAACAACACTCGTGCGAGAATCGCTAACTTCGCGCACTTGTATCGAAATATACTAATTTTATTGGCACAGAACAACTTTGGCAATTGACGAAGGACAAAAACGGAGACCTCGTAACAAATGACAACGAATTACTGTCGCTGTGGAAAAACTATTTCGATAAATTATTAAACGTGCACGAAAATAGCGAAGAATTAGGGGACGAAATTCACACTGCTGAACTCCACGTGGAGGAACCGAGCTACCAAGAAGTAGAGGCTGCGATTAAAAAACTAAAAAACAACAAAGCAGCGCGAAATAACTCTATACCAGCTGAGTTTCTCAAATATGGGGGCATCGAGCTTACTTTTAAAATCTATAAACTAGTATGTGCCATCTGGAAAAATGAAACAATAACCCAATAACCCAATAAGGAATCTATCATTATACCGATTTTTAAAAAGGGGGATAAGACAGACTGCAATAACTATCTCACTTTTATCAACGTGCTACAAAGTTCTGTCAAACGTAATACAAGCTAGACTCACTCTATTCGCGGAAGATATAGTAGGAGATTACCAGTGCGGATTTCGGCGCAGCAGATCGACGAGCAAATGTTTACCATGAGACAGTTGTTAGAGAAAAAGTGGGAATTTTTCGAAACCATATACCAACTATTTATAGATTTTAAAAAAGCGTACGATTCTACTAAGCAAAGCAAAATGTATCAAATTCTAGTACTTCTTGGTGTACCAAAAAAACTCATGAGATTGATCAAACATGTCTGAACGGAAGCACGGGAAAGGTCCGAGTAGGCGGTTATGTATCAGAACCCTCACGATACGCGATGGTTTAAAACAAGGGAATGGGCTCTCTACGGTGCTGTTCAACCTAACGTTAGAGTATGTCGCTACAAAAATGCAGGTTAGCCAGCAGGGCGCAACGCTTAATGGAATAACGCAGATACTAGGCTACGCAGATGATTTGGATATACTGGGGGATTGTAGGGAAACGGTAGCAAGAAACGCGGAAATCCTCATAAAAGCGGCAGAGTATACAGGGTTAGAAGTGAGTGAAAGCAAAATAAAGTACATGATTGTGGATAAACTAGGCATCTGCAGAGGGGAGGGAGATCTCAGAGTTGGGAATTTTACTTTTGAAAAGGTTAGCGAATTCAGGTATCTGGGTACGACCATAAATGATAGAAACGAGATTAATGTCGAAATAAACAAGAGACTCCATTCGGGTAATGCTTGCTTCTACGCCGTGAGTAATTTACTTAAGTCGAGGCTGTTGTCTAAAAACGTTAAAATAAGAATATACAGGACAGTAATACTGCCGGTGGTTCTGTACGGGTGCGAAATGTGGGCTCTCACTAAGCAGGCGGACAACCGTTTTAGGGTATTTGAAAATAAAGTCTTGGGAAAAATATACGGGCCGAAGAAAGATGAGGAAACCGGGGAATGGAGGAGACTGCACAATGATGAGTTACACAATCTGTACGTGTCACCAAATATTAACAGAATAATAAAATCACGCAGATTAGGATGGGCAGGGCACGTAGCGAAAATGGGAGACGATCGTATGGCAGCGCGTGTCATGAAGGGCAGGCCGATGGTAACGCGAGCTCTAGGTAGACCTAGACGCAGATGGGAGGACAACGTAAAAACGGATCTAATAGAAATAGGACGGGTGGGTGTCGATCGGTGGGGTGCATCTTGGATGGGGTTGACACAAGACAGGGCAGCGTGGAAGGCTTGCGTAGATGAGGCGATGAACTTTCGAGTACCAAATGCCACTTAAAAAAAGCAACAACTTTAGAACACGATCCGTCCTAATACATAACACACTCCTAATAATAATTACTACGTAATGGTTATATGACAAAGTGAATTTACAATTGTGAAAAAAAATTGATTGATTCAATTGTATCTATTTTCTATCGCAATCATGAATATTTTTCCTTAGGTATGAAAGACCAAATATCTGGAAGGTAAAACTGATCCTATGAAAATTGCAATGAAAGAGCTATAACAACGTAAAATTCCAATTAATATTTGACACTTTTTACCAGACCACAGTTGAGGACTGGGAAACTGATGAATTAAAATGTAAAATTTGTTTACTTGCAAGTATTGAAATAAAAATCATCTATAAATGTAAAGAAAAGTTTATTTAACGCTGACAGTGACAAATAATTAAAATTTAAACTATAAAGATAAGGTGTTTTTTTTATGTACATTTCAGTATTAGTAACCAAAGTATCAGCTGTGAGATTGTCGTTGGATGGTTCAACATGTTCATTATTGCCAAACTTTTTTCTTTGGATTTAGAACTTCCAGAATTCCTCTTTCATATCTTTCAACGACTCTGTCACCAGGCTTGCTAATTACTGGAGGCTTTATTCAATTTTATGGTTCAACTTCTCTTGTCATCAAATGAATGCTTTTTTAAATTCATTTATTCAAGCAATTAATGCTCTTTTCATATCCCAAAGTTGGCAAATGCTGTTCAGCAAAGGTAAAGATTATTCTCTGATCGACTCCTCGAAATTGAGCATCAACCTTCAAATATTATTCGTCTAATGCTTGCAGACCGTCACTAGAATGTATATTTTTATATTGTAAAAAATGCCTTTTAAACGTTGTTATAATGTCCCACAGAGACGCATAAAACCATGCTAGGCAATACAACACCTCTAAGATTAGTAGCCTTCAGATTTACTATCACTCGTGGTCCAGATCCCTCTGCCAAATCAATTTTTTCTGTGCACAAACTATCAGTATCCGAATGCTTTTGCACATCAACTATCTTTCCTACTCGAATGTTTTGAAGGAACAACTTTATCAGCCACAGACTTTATAAAATAATAAAAATTTTGATAAATTATTGCTTATTATAGAAACAGTGTGGAGGTGGGTAAGCCTTTACAGTCAAAGATTTCAATTTTGCATCATTTGTAAACTCTTTCATAATTGGTCTCAGTAACTTATATTATAAGTTCCCTTAAGGGGACACACCTTTAAATTTCGAAAAAATCGATCTTATTTTTATTGCTTATTTTGACAGGAAATGTTCTGTAGAACACGCTCCTGAAACCCGTTTAACAAAAAAAAAAAAAAAATTTCCCGCAAATTTACAACCAAAATACTGAAACAAAATTTTTATCGTTTTTTTGTAAAATTGCGTATTTTTCATTTTTTGTCTAATACGACTAATAGTTTTAATTTTAAGTTTTATGAATTCAATCTAAATATAATTTTTATTGTAAATGTTGAAAATACTATATTTTCACCGTAGTATATACGTATATTATCCTTCGCATACATATTTTAGTAAATAAATTAGTGCGTATTGATAAGATTTTTTTGCGTTATATTCGAGATAAATTTCTAGTTTCGCTTCTTATATAACGCTCCGATGGACAAGTAGGGACATTTATTTGAATTCAAATATCACGCGCCCGCGCGCCACCTGTGGGCAGGTTAGAATCAATGTATCTGAGAAGGACAGAGCGACCGTCCTGCTGTTCTGCTAGCAGACAGCAAATATTTCAAAACAAAGCTGACATAGTCCTGGGATGTGTTTTACACTGAGTAAACACAGCTGATGTTTTAATACATAAAAAAACTGATATTTCTCAAAAGTGTTTTTAAATGAATCTAAGTAGTGTTTTTAGTGTTTTTGGGGTTATAGCTTATAGCTTATAACCCTAAAAAGTAAAAGAAAGTGAAGTGTTAGTGTAAAAGCAGAGCAGTGGAGTTATTTAAAAAAGTGTGAAGTGTAGTGGTTTTAAAAATATGTGTGATAATCGAGATGCCAAGGGAAGGTTTGCGAGTACCCATCCTGACAAGAAGTACTCTGGAGGAATAGGCAAGAAGAGGCCAAGAAGATTTCTAGGAGCAACATGCGAGGATGAACCTGCCAACAGGACAAGACCTTCACGTTCAGTAAGAAAGATACAAACTCCAGCAGCGGAAGGAACCTCTGTGGTCAGGAATAGATTGATTGATATCAACATTCTATTTCCTGCTTTCGAGGAACTTTTGATTTGCAAACAATGCCATGGTCAAGTTAAAGTTAGCGAATCTGAAACTCAAGGATTAGGATTCAAGATTGAAGAAGTGTGCATTAAGTGTGGTCAGCTGGTAGCTGTCAAGTCATGCAGAAAAGTTGGCGTCTAGAACCATGCTTGGGAGAACAACAGAAGAGCAGTGGTTACTTTTCGCGCTCTTGGACTTGGACACGCTGGTCTATCAACATTTTGTGGGTTGATGGACTGCTTGAAACCCATAGCTCAGTCTGCATATGATACAATCAACGAACAATTTAGTGAAGTATGTGAGAAAGTTGCCAAGGACTCTATGAAGACGGTAGTGATCGAAGAAAAAGCCGCTACAGAGACTGGAGCACCCGGATCAAACATTTGGAGGTTAGACTGGTAATTTTCTGCAGTTTTAACTTGAAGATTCTACACAGTGACTAAAAGAAAAGATAAGTATAAAATGTTATTATTATCAAGGATAAAATAACCTTGTTATCACATTTTTATAAAAATTCATAAAATGCCTTTTTTGGTTGCAGGCAAGAAAAGCCGTACAGAACCCAGAGGTATAAGTGGATATACCTCATAATTGCTAAGAGTCAAGGTCTATATGTGTAGAACACAGAAAACTTGGTTTTAAAGGATTTGATAAACACTAATTAACTTTAAACAATTTTCATAAACTTTAAAGTTGATTTTCTCTAAATGTTGTTTTTACTGATTTCAGCCCACTGTCCGTAGGATTCCAAGTGAATGCATGTTTCTTTTGGGCTCAAACTCGAGAAGGATACTTTGTACACCTGTAGTTCTGGTATAAATGCAGGGATTTTGATTTGAATGTTTAGAAAATGTTTTATACACAAAAAGTGCCAGAATATGCGAAAAAATGCAGTTTTTTCATTGCCGAATCATTCCTAAACATTCAGATTAAAATCCCTGCATTCATACCAGAACTACAGGTGTACAAAGTATCCTTCTCGAGTTTGAGCCCAAAAGAACCATGCATTCACTTGGAATCCTACAGACAGTGAAAAACTTCACAAATTCTGGCACCGAGTGCCACAATTGACCAGCAGGAATAATGAAGGTTTTAGCATGATAAAATTAAAGGTATTTATGCTAAATATATCTATAAAAAATTTCAAATGATTTAGTTAAAATTTATGAATTTTTCTCAGAGTTCTTTTTTTCAGGGTTTAAAGGTGTTGTGTCTCCTTAACAAAGCAATGCTCACTAAATATGTAAACTAACTTGAAATATATTTATTAAATAAATGAATATTTTTCATAAAACATTTAATATGAATAAAATATCTCCTGCGAGTCATTAAAAATTCCCTTGTGTATTTCTATATAAAAAATCAGAAAATTAAGAAACATTACTTTTTAATACAATTGTGTAAAAACATGTATAATTGTGTACATTCGCGTACATTTGCGTTCATTCGCGTACGTTCGCGTACGCTTACGTACGCTTATGCACAAGCGAGTATCTTTTAGAACCGTAAAATTTTACAAATAAAAATTGTTTTATCTCTGATAATGTATAAGCTGTACATATTCGTATAAATGAGTATATTCCAGCAATTTTTCGTACGGTCACGTACGCTGGCGTACGTTTGCGTACGTTCGCGCACAATTGCGTACGTTTGCGTACGATGACGTATTAAATGTCCGAATTCCACCCAAAACGTACGCGAATGTACGTCAACGTACACAAGTCTACAGTAATGTACCGAAATGTATCACAATCGTACGGTGATTTGCGTTATAACACTGTTAAAAATTACCATACAAGACCAAAGGTAATATGACAATTTAAAGCAAAATAATAATAGAAAAATCTACAAATATTATCCTATAAAATATTTGTATGCATGCGCGGGCTGCTATTGTAATATATGAATATTATTGTACAAATGTTACATGTGAGAGTCGATGGTTTTGTTCTCCGTGAGGTGTTAAGTTCACGATTGATGCGAAAATATCGGGGCGATGAATTGAGTACAATAGATTATCGGTAAATGCGTTCGTTTATTAATCGTAATTCACAATGTATGGTTTAGTTTTTCTAGATATATATTAGCAACATCTAACTATGCACTTAATGCCCGGAAGACAACATCTAAGCTGTTCTGAGACTGTAAGGCGACACTGAATCAACTGGACAGCAACAACAAAGTTAACTACTCTGGGTTCCAGGTCATACTGGAATCTTAGATAACGAGATTGCCGATAGACTCGACGCTCTAAGATCTCAAACTCCCCCAATAGGACCGAAACTTTTTACGGATGCCGCAAGGTGCCTTCTAGGAGAGGCGATTCATGAATGGGTGGAGGACAAGCATACCAGGTAATGACGAAATACCAAAGAATGAAGACATGCCAAAGCGGTCATGGGATGGGACACTAATGTGGACTAGACTAAGTGTGCTAGCAGAGGCAAAAGAGGCGACTTTAGACTCTTGTCTCAGATCATCACGGGACACATACGTCTCACAATCCGGCTTGGATGCCATATTTATGTATTTACTTTATGTATTGGTGGTAGCGCCGCGTTTCTGTTAAACTAACAGTCGAGACGGAATTAGTTCTCGCAGCGTCGAAGTGTTAAGTCGCGGTAGATTTCTCACGATCCCGCCATTACGTCGTTGAAACATTGAGCCGTTGTTTACGCTAAGCGATCCAGCAATCGTATTATCTGAAGTACGTAGTGCCACTGTTGATCGTTATTGATTTCCCAGTAGTTAAATTCAGACTGTTTTTACAGCAATTTTTCTCAGTAGTTAAATTAAGAGTTTAGCATACTCATGTAAAATGTTGTAATTACGCTAACATTGATTTTAGAGTAACAATTTTAGATCCGTCTCACAGATTGTAACAGCCAATATTAACAATTGGCTGACGATTTCTTACACATTTCATAAGCACAAATCAGATACAGATAAATATCCGTAAATAATGCCCTAAAACAAATTTTGTTGTTCTTATTAAGACGAAGGTCCGTGTGCATGAGACGCAGGTCCGTGTGCATAAGACAAAGGTCCGTATGAATACGACAAATGACCGAGTTATAAATATAGGTGGTTCTCTGTCAAATCGAAGATCAAAATTTTTTTTTCTTTAATCTTCACTTCTTCACGGTTAATATGTTTCCAATGCACCTGAATATTTTCAGATTTTTAAATTACTTTTTACCAAAATGGTAGGGAGCCAAAGATGTCAATTTTGGCAATTTTTGGGTTTTCAGCACAAATTAGTTAATTCATAGCTCCTCAGGGAAGCATTTTTCACTATAGATATAGATATACTTTTTTTTTGTAAAATTTTCTCAACTTTTCAATCAAAATACCCTTAAAGTCATATGTTATACCTATCTTATAAGCCATTTAAACCTTAATATTGATGAAAGTAAGAGTTCGATCCGGACTACGACCACCAAAAAAATACATGGAGATACGTTTTTATGGTGCAAAAGTTCCTGTATGGGTCCCAGAATGGCAGAGACCCTTTATCTTTGGCTAAAAATGAAGATATCCATACATTTGTGCTATAATGATTAAAATTGATATTTTAAGCCTGTGGCAAAGCTTATGAATTGCTTGGAGTATTCCTAAAAAATCACAGAGGTAGCAAACATCAAAATAAAGAAAGTCACTGAAGAAGAAAATTGTTCCTTAATGTCCATCAATGATTAAGATTAAAAGCTTAGTAATAAATTATTCAAATACATGTTTGCGTATAGAAATGAATTGCGTCACTTGGATTATCGCCAAAAAAATCATAAAACTTGATTTTATTGTTACAAATATTCCTACCGAAGTCGAGGAATCGTAAATATATCATGTCTCTTACAAAATAGTATATTGCGTACCAAGGGCGGAAAGTAAG
>JAZHPH010000157.1:34140-84885 GCA_037356405.1 Nasonia oneida
ATATATATATATATATATATATATAGTTTATACGTACCCTATAAGCCATTTAAACCTTAAAATCAGGATTTGAGAGGGTTCGATCATCTGGATCATGACCAAAAAATTCCTGGAGATACCTTTTTTTAGTCCCAAAGTACTTGTACAAGTGCCGTAATATCACAAGCATAAGCCTCTATCCTAAAAATCAATTTAGCCGTCTATAATGCTTAAATATGATTTAAATACCACTATATGCCTAACAACAGTATGTTTATGTGCAACGCTCACTACCAACAGATTGATAGAGTTAGTTTGCATAAAAAGAAAGACATTTTTGTAATATAAAGTTGATATTGCATGGGTATTCCTTACTAGAAATATACATCTTTTTAATAACTTATTAAAATGCAGTGTTCCGATAATATATAATTGACAATTCAACAATTACGCTTTTTGCTCTCCATGTTAACCAAATAAATAATTAGGAATCAAAGGTGAAAGAGTCAGCCCTTGTAAAAATAAAAACTCAGCAATTAGATGTCGACGACGTTTCGTTGGTTTGGCTTCTAACCACTTCAAGTCAATTTTATCTCTAAATGTCAAACATTATCTTAAATTATAATAATATAATAAGAATTTTAAAATCAAACACCGAGTACGGCAACATTGACTGCGCGTTTATTTTCGCAAACGAGTTCAAGGTGAATATCTGCGTTCATTGCGACCTTCCGGGAGAGACGCGCATTTTCTGCCATATCATAGTGCCGGGAGCATCGGAAACAATACACCTAAACCTTACCGGGCAGCACTTTACGCCTTACATACGGGTAGAAACATCCAATACCGCGAAAGCGAAAGCGCGAAAGCCCACACGCGATTCGTCCCCATTGAGCGGCGAGGAAAGCGAGAGCCCTAAGTCTCCGATTTTGGGAAGAAAGAATCGTGAAAATAAAAAGGCGCCGCGCAAGAGCGTACGTCCGGGTAAAGTCGGTAGTAAAAATCACGGTGATATGCAGGATGAAGTGGCCTCGGGAGATAGGGACGCGCCATTACTGGAAGAAGCGACCCGTTCGCCGTCACCTAAAAATAAGTCAGACGTCGGAAATGACTCGCCCATGAATTTCTCGCTAGTTGTGGATAGAGACTCACTAAGCGCAGACAAGTCCCCGGAATCAAGCTTCGAACTTAACTTCAGCGAAAACCGAACCGGCGAGAGCCCCGCCAAGGTCGCAGCTCAGCACAACTCGGATCCGCCACAAAGTGCCGTAAATGCTTGGTCAGCTGCGCGCGACGTCGGTAGCGAGAGCGATGCAGCGACGGCCGCCGGCGTGGGCGCCAGCGCCGTCGCAGCTGCTTTAAGCAATAACAAAATGAAGCGCTATGTAATTGCCGGAGCGAGGCCCCCGCGCGAAAAGCCCCCATGGGCGATTCCCGCTGATCAGGAGCCCCCTCCGTTTGTTCACATGCAATCGTATAATGAACACCCGTTTCGCTTCGAGGAAAACTTAGTCTACCTGATCTCGGCAGATAAATTCATTTCTACCGAGATCCAGGAGGTGTTTATCGAACGGGGATATTTGGACCCGACCCGAAAATGAATTTAAGCTAGGCGAAGTCAACATAACCGAATGCAAAGGGTTCAAACTTGTCGGGGTGTACATAAAAAGTTTTTTCGAGGACCGCCTGTTGCGCGCGGACCTGAATAAATGCCTGCGCACACTGAAACGCGTAGTAGCGAAAGCAAATATACGCAGCTTCGCTGTAATCCGGGACCTTGTTATGCTCATGTTGTCCGAATGGTCTAATTTTATAGAGCTATTTGATAAAATCTTCGCGAATAAGCTCATCGTCGCGGTTCTTTATAAAAATAATTTACCGGTACCCCCGGTAACTGAACGATTTAATTTAATCAAGGAATACCACGAGGCGGCGATGGGGGGACACAGGGACGTGTCAAAAACATACAGTAAAATCGCTTCGGATTTTTACTGGCGTAATATGCGTCCGGACATAAAACAATTCGTCGCAAGATGCGCTACGTGTCAGAGCAACAAATTGGTTTGAGTAAAAACGCGATTTCCAATTCTCATTAGCAATACGCCATCCACCCCCTTCGCACAAATAGCCTTAGATTTTTACGGCCCTCTAGAGGTAACGAGACGCGGCTATAGATACATTTTGTCCGCGCAGGACATGCTGACAAAATACACAATTTTGACACCGACAAGACATGCCAATGCGGAGGAAGTTGCGTGTGTGCTCACCGAAAAAATAATTTGTATTTTCGGGCCACCAGCCGCGATCGTGACCGACCAGGGTACGCATTTTCAAAATAAGGTACTCGAAGAACTAGCGAGAATTTTCGGAATAAAGAAATATTGTACCACGGCATACCATCCGCAAGCGAATGGCTCCATTGAACGGATGCACCATACGCTCACGGAATACCTGCGGAAGTACGTTAGAAATACCGACGAATGGGATGTCTGGACCGCGATTTGCCAGCACGCGTATAACTGCACGGAACACGAGAGCACCCGCTAGACTCCGCACGTGCTACTGTTCGGCGTAAAGCCCAGAACACCCTCGAGCTTTCCGCGAAGCGACAACGCCATAACGTATAATGAGTACATTAATGACATGACTCTTAATCTTACGACCCTGCAAACGATGGCCGCGATGAACTTAGTTCAATCTAAATATAAATCAAAGCATTACTACGACCGGAAGCTAAATTCAAAGCATTTCCGCGAGGGTGAAATAGTCTTTTTACTTAAAGAACCAAAAAAGGGAAATTCGCGAAAGAGTTTAACGGACCCTTCGAAATAATCGGTATAAATAGAAAAACGAATAACGTTACAATTAAAAATGACAAAATGTCAAAATAATATAGTGCATATAAATAAATTGGCTTAGGACTCTTCAGCGGCGGATTCCGAGGAGTAGGACGTTTTTTTTACTGTTTTTTTTTTTGCGCATCCCCGGACGAGGGCCGCGCAATAAAACAAAACGTCCTTGTACTCCCGAAACGCGCCTCACGCAACATAAAGCCGGCCGCTCCGAATTTTCATACCGAAAATCGTTAACCAAAGCTTTTAGTTTCAGGCTTCGTGCACACATCTGCGAAGGGGCAGTCGATCCGCAGCCCAGTAGCGGCCCAGACCGATTTATTCACCAGTTAAAGAAGAACTTGGGCTTAATCACGGAAAAAATCGCACCCCTCGCGACATCCAGTATGGACTGGAAGATTATTCAAAAAACCGATTTGCGACCTTATTTTAAAGCAAGCGAAAAACTCGTAGAGCACGTAACGAGCATCATTCGCGCCTGCACGCCTCGGTGCGATGCCGACGGCTTGATCGAGGAGGCCAGCATAGCTGCTCGCCAGGCCGAACGCGTCATAGACTTAGTCCTAACGCACGGCGAGGGTGAAGGGTCCCGTCGCGCTCGACGGTCCCTGTCCCCGTTTATCGGCTCAATTCACAAATTCCTGTATGGTACATTGACCAAAGCCGACCAGGCCGAAATACAGGAGGCAGTGAAAGCGATCGCCGAGGACACGCGTAAAACCGCGGCCCTCCTCTCAAACCAAACAGAGATCGTCGAACGCGAACTCTCCAATATAGATAGCAGAATGTGGAAAATGAAGGTAGCAACATCTTATTTAACAGATCAGTCGAAAATAGCAACAATCTAGCTTCGCAAAACGCGATTCAAAGCGCGAGGGCTAGTATAGCTCAATTTAGGCTTGACACCGAAGTCATCATGGACGCGGTATTATTCGCGGCTAAGGGTGGAGACCGCGGTGGCCAACGCGAAATTCCCGCTTCCCGACTGCATGTTCTCGGTAATTCCGGTGATGAAGGTGTCAAAAATAGCAATTATTTAAAGCTTCGCCGATACCGGCGGTGCAGCAGATATTGAATGCGCCGAGCATCGCCGCGTATATCTGGCCGGAGCACAGTTATTTTGCGGTAAGCGATTCGAACCGCACCTACATGCCTCTGTCAGCAGAAAGAGTCGCGAAGCTGCGCAAGCTCGGTAATATTTTAATCGCGGTAAATCCAGAACCCATCCGAGAGATTCAGGACAGCGCCGCGTGCGAAATAAAAATAGCTTCGGGGCATCCGGCATATTAGAATTATGCAGCTAAGAGACACGTTTTGGCTTAGATTATACAAAGCCAATACGTGGATCTACGCCACAAGATGGCCAGAGGACATTTTCATCCAATGCTTACGCGCTGAACAAATAGCCACCCGATTATTAGGCGCGGGCATACTCGAACTCCACGAAGGATGCGCGGCTCACACGGGCAATGCGCGACTGATGGTATCTCGGTCGTTCACCGCGCGAGTAAACAAAACAACCTTCGAAACAGTCCAGTTTAACGTTTCTAGAATAATCGCGAGTTTAAATGCATCGGCGAGCTCAGAAGCGGATTTTGAGTACGCCATAGCGAGCGAGACCGCCTACCGCGCCAAAAATTTGCACGGCACTGACCTCGAGAATTTAAAAGCCGGGGCGGGCCTACGCGAAATTGCGAACAAAGCTCGGGAAATCGCGCAGAGAAAAGCCACGGCGTTCGAGCTAAAGAATTTGAGCAATTATTCAAGCATTTTCGGATACTCATCGTAGTCCATGATAGGCGCCCTCGTAATCGCGATCGGACTGATATGGTGTTTTGTACGCTACCGCGTAGGTAAACCCATGTGTGATCTCATGAAACAACAGAAAACAATCATGCATCTGGAAATGGCGCGCGAATTCCGCCGGAATCTAGCCGAATCATCGACGTAATATTCACCGCTCTATTAATACCGATTAACTCCCCTGGTAGGAAATCAACGAGCAAAATCATTAAAAGGTTAATTTTAGTTGACCACATTTGTAAGATTTTAATAGAATATTCATAATAAGTTTTCACTAAGACGTCGGCAAGGCGTTTCTATTTTACCGTTTAGTGAGCGGTTTTAAGTAGAAAGCTGTTTTCCCTAGCTTCCAGCATTCATACGTATGGTCGCACGGCTTTATCCGCAGCGTAAGAGCCGGTGTGCACTACCGTGAGCCGGCTTACGAGTCGCCGCGGCATAAAAGCAGTAAAAACTTACCCGTCCATCTCGCGTGCAGAACACCGGGAAGCGGCGAGAAGTCTCATCGGGTAGGAGCCAGTAATTGCCGCCAAGAGGCGGCATGCCCCAAGGTGGCCGCTTCGGCACCTGCGCCGGACCATAATAGTCATCGTGATGCACTGCGGAGAAAAATCGAGATACTTAGCGCGCAATCAATAGCGTATATTTAAGAAAGTCATGCTAAGACAAGAGAGTACTTACTTCACCGCAGTACTGGCACCCGAGCATTTCTACGAACGGGCCACGCACCTCTAGGTGATCCTCGGTGCCCTCCGGGCACATGTAGAAACCCGCATCCGGATGACAAGGGACGGCCGGTCCATGCCGTAGACACCAACGGCGGGATCTGTCGCGCTGCTCCGGGGTGACCACCGGCGACAGGAGCTCCCGCATACGGCGAAACCGCAGCGGAAGGGGGTACGGATTAAGTCCCGCCATCCTGCTACAGCGTTGGGCACAAGTCACTAATTATGCACTGAAGTCACTCGCGAATCCGGAATCGCACAATAGGTATGTCCAGTTCGGCTGCCGTTGTGCTAATGCAGCAGCATCCGCTAGCCGCACCGCAGCGCGAGATATCGGCCGGCGAGGTATGCGGCTTATCGCGCCGCGTAATATAAACTCCGAGCTACAACGTCTTGACTTCATGAAGACGAGAAGTATAATAGAGGAGAAATTATTTTTCTTTCTCGCACAAAGCAGGCGACGTTGCTTATTTGCTTTATTATAGTAAAAGAAAGTAATAAAATCGAAAAAGCCAAGCTGTTCTAAGCCAGAAAGGCGAATGCCTTCGCGGCGCGGCGGAATAATATGCCTAAAATATTTAGTTCATAAGAGTGCATTAGCCTGTATCGCGCAATGCAATATGTTCATTGTTTCTTTTGTTTTCAGCTTCACGTAAAGCCATCGGCGTTATATTGTTTCAATTTTATAATATACAATTCGTTGGCCTTGTACGGGTTAATGTTAATTAATGTTAGGTAATGATATCATAATTTTAATATTATATGCATACAGATGATAACAATACACAGTTGTAATAGTATGTATGTAAAAGAGCTCCGCTTCGCAGATCCATGTAAGGCAGCAGCGGCTGCTAAGCACAACACACGCGCTTACAAGAACACACACACAAAATACTTATTGCGATTTTCACAAATCAATAAGAGGTTTGGATTAGAATCCAATTCGCTAGGGACTATAATCGGTGCATATTAGCTATGGACCTGGCATCCAGGGACACAAAATTTGAGATAGAAATTAGAAAAAAAGAGAGATTCATGCTAAATTCAAGTATAAACATGCAAAATAGAATCTAAATCACTACATTGAAATAGTTAAATTAAAGTAAATTCATACACTAGCGCGGAGTGCGCCCTCGCGGACTCCGACGCTCATACCCAAGGAATAGGCACCGGCGACTACCAAACCGAGCGGAGCTCCAGTTTGAGGGAATAAAGCATCATAAGCCTACTCCAGCTGCTTTCTTCATTCGCTCACAGAGCAGGACCTACCCACCATCTATCAGTGACATTAGCAATACCGAATCCCGATTCTCCGGATTATCGTCGTGAGCACACGAGATAGTCAGGAAAACCCGAACGACAACGAGTCACGTCCTCGTGAGCACACCTGGACGGTACCCAGAGTCGCCAAAACCCGTAGCCTTCATCCTGACGCATTGCTGCTCCCTTTGCCACTGTGCGCACACAGGGTTGAGGAAGTAGCGGTACGCTCACCGACGGTTCACCGAGTCGTGCGCTCACGTCCTGTTCAATTTGAGGTTAACCTCTATCCTCCGAAACCACTTTTACGCCGACGTCTCCCGACTCCTTTTGTCACTGTGCGCACACAGGGAAAAAGAAAGAATGAGTCAAGCGACGAGGATCTGCAGAGCCGTACGCACACGACTCAGTGATTCTGAGGATAACCTCAAAATACCACAAAACCGTTCCGACTGTCACTGTGCACACACAGGGCGATCGAAACCATTACTACGCGACGCATTCTGATCGACGTAGCTGTGCGCACACGACTCCGTTGCAACCGAATGTAATCCTAACCTCAAAATCCGTCACCGCTCCGTAATTCCAATACCGACCTGATTCATCGATGCCTCAAGCCTATAGTCGTAACTGCACCGTAATTGAGTAGTCGCTCTAAAGAAATTGTAATCGCGCTAGTTTAAATTTCTCTAATTGTAAAGGCGAAATCTTCCTAACCAATCGCGTTATTTGATTTCTATTACAGGTGGGCTTTAACATCTAACACCCACGTTGTTGATATTGATACTAAATACACGTCTTTATTATTATTAAAACATACACACAGAGTCATTATTAAACCTTCCCCCTAACCGAATCCTGGATCCGACTGACCACTCAACACCCCGGGGGAAAATCGAACCTTTACATGAGTATGGGAGTCGACTGAAATATTACGCCGCTCTCCGGGTTATTTATACTATTTTTTGCGCATGCGCAGAGTCTCAGTAGGTATTCAGAAAATTACCTTGTTGCTTAGCTGAGGGTGCGTTCCACCTACCGTCCGTAAATTTACAGAGCATGCGCACTATTATTTTTGCGCGCCGATGATGCGCGGTGGTTAGGAGCAGACGTTGTCACAGTAAAGGCGAATCCGCATGAACGACTGATACGCGGTGACTATTTTTTTTCTATAAGTTGGCTGCAGATGTTCTATAAACAAAGTGACTGTTAATAATTTCTGCTTCGGTGTCAGATGTCTGTTTGTTTATTTTGACTTATTCGCATGCCTAAGGAGATACATCAAACAATTGCTTAACTGACAGGAAGAATGGAAAATATAAATGAAAATCTTTTGATGTTAGTTGATATGGTATCTTCATCTGATGAAAGTGATAATGAGAATGATTTGAATGTGCTTCTTTTTGATGAAATTTTTGAAGGGGACCGTGATGATTACAGAAGAAGAATTATTTTACCCATTTGCGTTACTAGCTATTGTTTATAATCAGCATCTAAGAAAACATTAATATACTTTGCATACAGACTATAAAGTTTAGTTTCACACGTTCCATTAATCCGGCATAAATACAATTATTACAAGCATCTTCATAATTTGAAATGAAAAGCAAATCATACATAACATTTTATTGGATAACGTAAGGACACCACTTACCTTGACTTGCTTTTTGTGCAGTATCCGCACCTATGAAGAAACTTACATTTCTTTTTGTAACCGGATCAAATCCTGATAATTTTACTTTATTACTGTCGCACTCCTTCATTTTTCGTGAGACTTCAGTAATCTAGCTGTTGAATGTTTTTGTTTTTGTAACCTATAACGAACTGTTCTCTAACCTCTTGTCGGCTCAACAAACACGCACGCTCTGTAAATTTACGGACGGTAGGTGGAACGCACCCTGAATCGAGTGCTTCGAAATGCAGTAATCGCCATTCAAGTGGAAGGCTATTTTCATTGATAATCTTCTACACTATATTTAAATTTTATATTTGGTGAATTTTGTAAGAACCCTCCAAAACTCATAAAAATAAAAAAATTAAATCTATTTTACTGTCCGAATGTTCTTTGAAAATAAATCGTTTAGGTCACCAAAAAATTGTTCAATTGTATCAACTTTTCATTAGTTTTTAGCAATAAAAGCACTTAGAAAATGTACGTCTGTCTGGATTTTTTTTCACTTATTCCCTAAAACTTGATGTATTTTATAAATAAAAAACTATTGAATTGTATAAAAGGTACATATGATAAAAATATACATTCCTACCAGATAGAAGGGATGCTGCGAATAGTTTTTTGTGCAGCCATGCTCTTTTTTTTAAAGCTATGTGTTTGTAAATATGAAATGATGAATGCTGTATGTGTTTTGGCATATCACAAGATGTTATCTGCAGATTCAGTCCTGCATTGAGTTGATTTAATTTGATGCATCTGGACATTCAAATTATTAATAATTAATATCATTCAACAATAAGTGTTTATGTACCATTATTATTTTTGTTAACAATAACAACAACGATTTATTCTTTTTAATTATAGGAATACATTTTATTCTTTGATAAAGATGAAATTGCTCGATTCAATCTTTTAGTAAAGAATAAAGCTCGACATTTATTCTTTTAAAATGACGGAGCAAAATATTATTTTTCACAAAAAATCAAACTGGTATGAGATTGAATCTTTACAAAAAAATAAATTGTTATTTATTTTTTTTAAATGGTTGGCCGAAATTGTATTCTTTGCAAAAGATTTAACCGCGCGATTTATTACGTGCAAAAGATTAAATCGTACGTTTTATTCTTTACAAAAGAATAAACTGTGCGATTTATTCTTTTAAAATGGCACAACAGTATTTTATTCTTCACAAAAGATTAAACTGTACGTTTTATTCTTTACAAAAGAATAAACTGTACCTTTAATTCTATTTGTACTTGTCAAAAGTGTAAAAGTAATGATTTATACTTTCCAGCGCCTGTTTTTTTAGACTTTATAGTGTACTAGTAGCCTTAACTACTTTTATAGAATGTTGACTGTATTGAATATATTTATTCGTACTCGACGGTAATTAAATCTCGTGAAACATTTCTGAAATCTTACATTTGATTGGTTAGAATTTATCATCGAGTGTACATCTTATATTTAATAGTACATTTAATAATGACACGTCAAATAATTTAATATCATTCCAATTAATTTGTAAATCGCAAGCGAAGCAACAAACGTGAATTTTTAACACGTAAAATGGGCGGGGGGGGGGGGGTCGTATCACTAAAATTTTATGTAATATAGTTAGATGTATATAACGGGCTACGATACTGCTGAGCTCAAGAAGTGTTGTATCGCCTGAATTAAAAACATATAATTGTATATTTTTGGAGCAAATCACACGAGATAATTGTGTTAAATTATTATTATTATTATACTATATAATTAAAGTTATCTCAATAATAATTTCAGGGTATGGAAAAACGCACAAAGATGCAGCTAGCGTTCGAACCACTCATTCAATTCCTGCCGCTTGTGGGTTATATTATTTTGAAGTAAAAATTGTTAGCAAAGGCCGTGATGGATACATGGGCATCGGCTTATCAGCACATGGAGTGAATGTCAATAGGCTTCCTGGATGGGACAAAAATTCTTACGGTTATCATGGTGATGACGGACATAGTTTTTGTTCATCAGGTACTGGACAACCATATGGCCCAACATTTACTACCGGCGATGTGATTGGATGTGGTGTTAATTTGGTTGATAATACAGCATTTTACACGAAAAATGGGCATCATTTGGGAATCGCATTTACAGATCTTCCTGTGAGTAAATTTATAACAATTATTTCTGTTAAATTTAGTTTACTTGCAAAAACTCCATCATTTAATAATTATTCTTTCCTAAATAAGCTGGCATATATCGTCGCCCCCTACAAAGAGTAGTATATTTTAACATTAGCACCAAAAACTAGTACGCTTGTTTATTCGTCACGAATACTAGCACTTTTTACTTTTCGTCGCGAAGAATAGTAGGTACCACGGCTTTAACTAATGCTCTTTTTGTGCTAGCCGGCACTTTGCATGTAAATGTTATAATTTACCGCTTTGGCGATCAAAAAGATAATCAATGATTTAAACATGAAGCCCCGAAACCGCTAGTGTTTTCGTGAAAAGTTCGTATTTTAATTTTTATAACTTGTGTTAGCCTGCTGTGGCTTAAAAAATAAAAATTAATAATAAAATTAATAGATAGGTGTTTATACTCCAAAGAGTATTATCGTATTATTTTCATAGAAAGAAAAAATACATTAAAAAATACAGACGCAGATAGGCCGAAATGCAAAAGGTATATTGCAGGAAAAAAGTATTCTGATACACAAGTGCGAAGCGCGAGCAGTTCGATTCTCAGTCTGGAGGGAAGCATACAGAAAGACTGCTCTCAAATTCCACGGTAGCAACAAACTTTAGCCTACCATTCTCTCTTTTTCTCTCTCATTTTCCCTCTTCTTCTCTCACGATGAACAACCGTGCTGTCTTTTCTTTGAATACCATCTTTCTCAACTCACACACGATACAGTTTCAAGAATTCCGATTGTCGCAGCAGACTTACAAACTACTGCGAACCGCATGCACTATCTCTCTCCCGCAATCTTTTTCTACTTTCTTTCTGTCGTCTCTTCCTTCGATAAACAGCGTCTTCACCGTAACGTTGGTGAATCTCACTTAAATCAAACCGAGGCGCGAGGCGCTCGCCGTCGAGCACCAGCGTCACTCGACTCTTCTGTTCCAGGATTTCAAAAAACGAGTACTTGTTTGTAAAAACATACATAGATTTATTCAGTTAGCACGCATATCACTATCTTTACTCGGTATTCGCTTTCGTATCCTTCACACGATAAGGCAAAATTTAATACTATGACCCAAGGTAACTGGTAAACATAAATAATCTCTTAAAGGGCGGTTTGAGGAGCAGCCTAACCTCGTCGCCGCAACGTCCAAGTGGCGCTGCGGTCTAGTGTCAAAATCTTAATTTTAACAACAAATACACCGCAACTGTGTACTTTAGAAAAAAAATTGCTTTGTACCGACTTTACTCTTATCATAAAGTAGCAGTAACTGGTGTAAAACATGGTATTAAGCCATATTAAACATGGTAGGACTGAAATTACGTTGCAACAACAGAACAAGCGGCCCTCTTGAATTTATATGCAGTGTCCGCTTTGGTTGCTTATATCGTTATTTCAATGCTACATCGAAAAGATGCACTCAATACCATGTTTTACGTTAGTTACTGTTACCTAATGATTTAAAATTTTTCATAGTGATATTTAGTATGAATACCAATAACTTTGCCATGCTAAAACCTCTATTATCTCTGCTAGCCCATTGTGGCACTTGGTGCAAAGATTTGTGAATTTTTTCACTGTCCGTAGGATTCCAAGTGAACGCATGGTTCTTTTGGGCTCAATCTCAAAGAGGATACTTTGTACACCTGTAGTTATGGCATCAATGCAGGGATTTTAATTTGAATGCTTAGAAATGATTTGTCGGTGAAAAAACTGAATTTTTTTTTTGTGCTTATTCAGGCATCTTTTTGTGTATAAAACATTTTCTAAACATTCAAATCAAAATCCCTGCATACATACTCAAACTACAGGTGTAGAGAAAAACAACTTTAAAGTTTATGAAAATTGTTTATTCAAATCGCATAAACATGGCGGGAGGGAAAGGACCTCCCGACAAAGGCACGAAAAGTTTTTTGAAGTGCCACAGTAATTGTGAAGCTACCACGGTGATCTGTATAGTTTGTGACGGTGCTTTCCACCAGAGTTGTGCTCGACAAAAAAACCTGGTATTTATAAGTGATAGATTGGTGATTTGTCAAGATCATCCCAAGTTAACCTCAAAAGTTGATGAAAGTCTACTAAGCGATTCGGCCAGATTTTTGATTGCTACCATTAAACTGAAACAATCTGAAGAAATAAAGAGGGATATACTAGCTTAACTATCAAATAAGTCTCATGAACTTAATGCTTCAATTAGAGATTTTGAAGGCGAATGTGAACATCTTAACAAAGAAAATGAGCTGTTAAGGCAACTGAACAGCGAATTGGAAGAAAAGAATGCTATGTTGCGAGATTCTCTAAACCAGGATATTTTTAAACAGTCAAATCGACAAACTAACTTTAAAACCTATGCTGAGATTGCAAGTAGCACCAAGCCGCAACCTAAACGCATCCCTAAAATTATCATTAAACCTAACAGTGATTGTACAAAAATGGAAATCAAAGAGTGCATTACCAAGTGTTTAATCAAAGAAAAAAGCATTCATACGAATGATGTCTACTGGCTAAAAAAACCTAACGAGATAATGGTGAAGTGTATCAATGTTGAAAGTCTAAACAAGACTGAAAAACTGCTGAAAACCAAGTTAAGTGACTTATGTGAAATAAAACTTGAACAATTAAACAACCCAAAAATCAAAATTGTTGGAATCGAAAACTGTTCAAATCTGGACGTCAAAAGCATTGAAGAAGACATCAATATCAGAAACTTTCCTGATTTTGACTCTAAAGTAAATGTTTTACACATGTATACGAATAGGAAAACTAACCTCACTAGTGTACTAGCTGAAGTTACCTCTGAAGTGTACAAATATATCAGAGAAAGTAAAAACAAAATCTTTGTCGGATGGCAATCTTGCAGAGTATTCGACCTAATAAACATCAAGCCATGTCTGAAATGTGGGAGATTTGGACATAGTACTGTTAAATGTACTAATCAATCTACTTGTCTTAGATGTTCACAGAAGCATAAAACAATTAGTTGCACCAGTACCACGCTTGCCTGTCCTAATTGTAGTTTCAGCAACTCCAAGTTTGAACCCAATTATAATACCAATCATGATGCTACGGATTATAATATGTGTATTATATTAAAAAACAAAATTAAGAAATACATTGAGACAACTGATTATCCGGTACAACCTAAGTTACCGACGGTTAAAACAATACCGATAAATTACCATATGGAGATAAATAATCAACTTGATAATATCTCGAACGCAAGTTATCTACACAGTGACCATGATCAATCCACTGAAGCAAACCTACGCATTCAACAAGTTACTGACAAACAGTCTATAAGGAATCAACATCAACATGCTGAACAAAATCTACAAAAACCTAGGAATCAACTACCGACTCGTAACCAATAAAATTCATCCAAGACTAAAACGACTGCAAAATCTGTTAAGACTAGGTAAAGTTTTATCTCTTCCCAGTAACTGGTCTCAAATTTAAATTAATTGAATTATGGATTTTGAAATTTTGGATAAAATAAACAACGATTCTGTTATCATGGAAAGAGTTTTCGAAACGACATCTAGTCTTAACAAAGCGCTGAACAACAAATCAGATTTCATAATGCATGTAAATATTCGTAGTATGTTAGCTAACTTTGATAAGCTGAAAATTTTATTTAATAGCTTAACTATTAAACCATCGATTTTAATATGTACAGAAACTTTTGTTCAAATTAATTACAAGATGTTTGAGTTAGATGGATACAAAAGTTACTACAATGATAGCCATCTTAATCAAAATGATGGAGTATAGTCTTTGTTGATAGCAATATTGTTCATGAGACCAAAATTATTGAGTGTGGTAGGGCAAAGTTGATCAACGTTCATATTAGGTTAAGTAATAATAAAGGAATTAATATATCCTCTGTTTATAGATCTCATGGAATTCCTAAGAGTGAATTTATCTTAGCTCTTAATAATTTCTTAAACATAAAAAGAAATGTTAAAAATCATCTACTGGTGGGGGATTTTAACATCGATTTACTTGATACAGAAAAGGATAGCCAGGAGTTTCTCTGTAACTTCCTGGACAAAGGATACATACCAGGCTTTTTAGGTATTACCAGGCCATCGATTGGAAGTAGCAAAGGATCATGCATTGACAACATTTTCATAAAAACAGATAATCTAAAAACTGCTACGTTCAAACTTAAACACTCTCTAACTGATCACTATCCAATATTTATTACTCTCGAAAAAATGAGAACTAAACATTTTGAGCCCATCAAATTTATTGATTATAAGAAATTAACTAATGTTGCTAAGACTATAAATTGGAATATAATTATGTCAATCAATGATCCTAATAAAGCATCTGATAAACTGATAAATGATATCAAATTCTGTATTGAACATGCTACAATTATAAAAAAAATGTGAATCATAAGCCCAGAAAGACCTGGATAACTAATGCTATTATGCATGCTATTATGCAATCATGTGCCACTAAAGAATTACTGTATAACATATGGCGTAAAGACATTAATAACAAACAGTTCAACCTTGAGTATCTCACTTATACCAAAGTTCTGAATAGGGTAATAAAAGATGCTAAAATAAAGCATGAAAAGAACCTAATCGAAAGTAATGTAAACAACTCAAAAAAATTATGGAGTATTATTAACAACAAAATAGGGAAAAATAGTAAAGTTAATGATAGTATAAGTTATATTAAAATAGATGATAGTAAGATTTTTAATAGGGCTGAAATAGCTGACTGTATGAATAATTTTTTCTGTGAAATTGGTCATAGGATGAGTGCCAAGTTTGACAAATCTACTAATAATGCGAGTACTTGAAAATATTTTCTAGATTCTTCACGTTCTCTGAAAGAACTTCATGTTTGTGTTTCTTTAGACGTTCTTGTACATACATCATTGATACTTTAGGATCGGACCTATACATTTGTCGGTTGAATACGTCAAAAAGTTGTGCTGATCTTTTAGACTGTCGGGTATGGATTTTGAAATTAGATCTGTAATACTTGTGCGAATTTTCATTCGCATCTTCTGAAGAAAAAGCCATTGGCATTGGGAACTGTTTTGCTATATCGACTCCGTGTTTCAATAATTTATACACGGTCGGACTCATTCTTTCTCATGGATACAACTTAATATAAAAACTGTATATTTCGGAGCAAAGTATTTGAACTTTATCAAGTTCTAAAATTTGTTTGCATCTAAATGCAGTTATGACTGTAGAAATTTTAGTGGTCATCTTTCATCTAATTCTAAATATTCAGCAAACTTTGTAGGATCACTTAGACATTTTCTTGCTAAATTACCCGTATTTGTCGTTCCGAACCCTTGTAACACTTTGTCAGCTCTGATTCCACAACCTTCGAAAAATCTAGCCTGCACGTATCTTTGACGAGTTTCAAACTGACCTGAAAAACGAATCATTATTATGAAAAAATAGCTATTTTAGTCGATCGGTGACATGAGCTTTCTTATAGTTTAGTGGTCAAACTGCACAAATAACGAAGCAAAGTCTCTCTCTTGTTTATTAAATCGTACATAAATGGATTAGAATAAACGAGCTTTTCCTTTAACCACTTTAACAACCCGCGATTGTGGTACACTAGGCAGACTTTGAAAGCAAGATCATCAAACAATCTTAGTAACTCGAACGTAGTAGGATTAGAAATTAAGATTTCGTTTAAGTCTTTATAAAAATTTATACCCAAAACAAGATAGAAAAAGCTTTAGTAAAAGTTTTTTTCTCTAAGAAACCTAGAAAACGTATACCCTTATAAATTAGTAAACAAGCTTTGCGAGCAAGCTTTATGGAGAAATGATCCTGACCTATGCTCGTTCCGAAACAATCCAAAGGACCTTAAAACGTGACAATATATTTTACCGAATAGAATATAATTAATGTAACGTACGTTTTTTATCTTTTGCTACATTCCTCAATCGTAGTGTCTTTCGATAAGAAATATGCTGCAAATGCCTGAAGCTTTTTATTTGAGAATGCAGCAAACCAAGTCCATACTTTAGATTTGGTAGAATAGGATTGAAGTAGTCATCTGGGTTGTTGAATGCGTGGCTTGTTTGTGTACAAGTGGGGCAACGAGTTGTGGCTTTATTGCCTACAATCGCATTAAGACATTTACCATCATACATCGTTTCACAAACTTCAAAACTGATATCTACTCTTTTTCTATTTGGCATAAGAAATTTGGGCGATTTAAGCGCTTGTATTTCTAAATGCATCGTCTCATATTCCTTTGTAATCAAATCTTTATTTTTTTCTAATGCGATATGCTTTGGTCGGCAGAATCGTTCAGTTTGAGTTGTTGGGTTTATCCGTGAAAATTTGTTTGAATCCCTGTGTAGCATGCAGATCAGCACGCTAGAAGCGAATAATGATTGTTAAGCAATTGAGCAGTTGTTATCAGAATTTTCACATTTCTGTTAAGCATTTGTATGTCCTGATGAGCTATCAAAGCCTACTGTAGCAATTAATTTTAATTGCAATAAATCTTATTGATCCCAATCTTCAGTAATGGCAACGCATAATCTTTCTGAAGTTTTATTAAGAAGACTCTGCAATGGCATTGTGACTTAAAGTTCAGAAGCTGTACACTTTCCTGGACGACATTGAGCCATTGCTTGAGTATAACTTTATAAGTAGGATAAATTTTAATCCCTCTAGATCGTGTATCCATGCAGAGTGATCTCCAGCTCCTTTTCCTGTAATTATTTTTAAGATAAAATGCTAATCCTGAATCAGGTGAGTGAGCAGATGTTCCGGTTTCAAGATCATGGTTGTTGCAATTAATTTCTTCGCAAGCATTTTCAGTTTCGCACGTACGTACTACCAATTCTAAAACTGCAAGATTATGCTCAGTAAAAATAATTATTTCTTTAGCTTTTATGTGAAGTATACTTTTCGAAGCTTCAATAATAAATGCGGGTTTTCTACCACCGCGCCGACTATTTCGTACTTTTTGGGGGGGACGTCTAACTTGACTTTTGGGAAGTTTTCGTTTTTTCCTGCAAGAGGTATCATGATAGATAAATAACCTTGCGAAATATAAACTTCAACACCCCCAGGAAAACATATTTTCCAACTGATTTAAGGTACCACTCGAGAGAATTTAGAATACATGATCCTTAATACACGGTGGGAGTATTCTATTTTATATCATATTATCAGAATACTCAATTTTCAAATATATACTTTTTAAGATCTGATCCAGCAGAATGTTATGTTTTTTGTGTAAAAATGTGAAAGAAACTTCCGCTATTTTCATCTTTGAATAGCTAAAATAGTAAAAAGTAGTCCTCTATCTATTAATTCGGACTATTATTTGTAATTTAGATACCTATAATATTGTCACTCTCGCTTCGCTTGGGCGACAAACCTCCCACTCGTCTAGAATCAACTTTTGCGCACCTGTATCGAAATATACTAATATAAATGATAATCGAACATGGAAATATTGCTTATATAAACCTGAGAAGTGCAAAAAAATGATCCCATCAGGAGTAACATAATGTATTCTCGAAGAGATCTTAAATATAAAGACAAAGTACATTTTTATTATTCTCATGAAAAGCGTAGGTAAAACTAAAAATTTGGTATTACATTCACAAATTAATTTTCATTATTGTCTGTTATTACAACGAAAATTATATAAATGTAAAAAGCAAGAAATTATCTCTCAACTGTGATCCTTAAATTAAGGCCATACTACATTTTTTTTATCGACCTTAACTTTGGGACGAATTTTCGGCGTGAAAAGTGGCTGCTCGGAATGAGTTTTCCTTTTGGGAAACGCATGCTGAGTGCTTGATAAAGGGTGAACGGATTCAATTATTTAATTTTTTTCTAAAAAGCTTGAATTCTTGCAAAATAAAAATTAATAATCTGAATAACTGGACCACTAATCGCAACTTGTTGATTTTTCCCTAAATACCATCATGGCAATCAGTCAAAGCTGTTGACAAAATTATCGATTTGTATGTATCATGAATTCCAATTTTTGCCGAAAAGCTACATAAGCACAGTCGTCCACCCTTTATTAGGCCTAAGCATACATTTTTCAAATGGAAAACTCATTCAGAGCAGCCACTTTGCCGAAAAGTTATCCGAATAATTGACGATGAGAGGAGAAAATCACTAAAGGAGACGCCGGGACCGAGAATCGATCCGGCGCTCCCGAGATCTCTAGGCGCGCGTGCTACCACTTGAGCCAACGCCGCCCTATTTCGTCACTCTCTATCCTGCCTCGATTACCGGCGTGGCGAGGGACGTTGTTCCTCGTTACATTGTATATACATACTACATACATATACTAATATAAAACCACGTAAAATACAAAAATTTCGAAAAATATTTTTTCTCAATCAGCAAGCCAATTTATATCTACACAAAAATTTTTGTAATCAATTTCAAAAGTTCATAAGTTCAACATACTGGTTGAGACAATATAAATATAACATGAATTACTGTTCAGAATATAATTCTGTTTAATGATTATTGTCAGAAATCAACAAAAGTAAAAGTAAACCCACCCATTGTGAACGACAAAAAGTGGATCATATACGTGGATTAGCATCATGTAGCAGATAGAACAACTGCAATTATTCTATGTACAAATGAAATCTCTGATTTTATCTCAAAATAATGCAGAGTAAGAGAGACAAAATGAGAGAAAGAGACAGAGAGAGAGAGAGAGAGAGAGAGAGAGAGAGAGAGAGAGAGAGAGAAGAAAGAGTTGCTATAAATAATTTTGTGACCGAATAAAAAAATCAATTAATTAATTAAAAACTATTTTCTTAATTCCTTAAGTATTATTTTTACGTAAATTATTAAAATGTCGGTTCATATTACAAAGGTACGATTATATTAGGTAAAAATCTCTAAAAAAAAATAAGTTTTAAAAAAGTAAAAGGTTAGGCAAGTTTGATATATTCCGCAACGAAATCACAGATAGAAAAGAACTGAGCTCAATCAAACAAAGTCAAGTTTAATATATTTATTCGTAATAAAGCAAGGAACAACTTTCAAGATAATTACTACGTAACTTGCTATGCCTGTTTCATTGTACTTATGGTGTTAAGGCAAGCTAGTTATTGTACGAAGAATATGCACCGGCAACCTCTTCATTCTAAATATCGCAATATATTATTATATTTTCTTGAGAAAGCAATTTCCATCTGTATATAGTTGTGCGGCCAACTTTACGGTCCTGCCACTTCTTGCGGCTAACTTAACGGTCCTAACACATTTCGGGCTGAAGAAGAAAAACGTGATTTTAGAATTTGTGTATCATACACTCACATATTATAAAAGTAAGCAGCCTTTTCACTAATATTTTTGTTGGAAATCATAGTTTAGCTCAGAAAACATTCTAATAAACTAAAAAATCTTACCAACAGTAATTATAAGTATTTTTTTGTATAATGAAAAATCGGAACTCCAATAAAGAAGTAAATAGTGTCACGGGCGCCGCGGCTTCTTCTGCTTCTCAAACTCGCCTTCGCGGCGCTACCGCGCCACTTGATATCTGATATCTTTAAGGTTATGGTAATTTTCTGACCAAATAAGAACATTAGTCGATTGCTTAGGAACTATTTTTAACACCTTTAATATTTACCTGCTTATAAAGATTAATATTATAGAGAAAATAAAGTTGTATTCGAGGTTATGACAGTTTTTGGACAAAATGAGGGTCAACTTATTGAATCAAACATAGTATCTGAACTTCCTGATGAATTTTCTACAGTATTAGTGCTTGTCATAGGAACTTACATGTCATAATATAAAAAATAGCTGCTGTAGAGGTTAGGATCCGTTCCATAGAAATATGGGAATCAGATTATTTGATGAAAAATATGATATGCACATGAGATGTGGTATTTATTACCTCATTAACATTTTAAATGTCAGTTCATATATAGAAAATTTTAGTGTTATAATTGTAGAATACTTTTTTGAGGTTATGATAGTTGTGGTAACGAGAAAATCAAAATACACGCTAGAAATCATGATCTGCCCTTCAAGTGTTCACTCTCAAATAATTCTCCCATATATCCATTAATATATGGATAATACTCGATTTCTGGGATCTTTTAGGTTATACTCGCGTGTGGGCGGATACATTGTAGAATTGTCAATAATTTTTCATTAATCTGTGTCAGTCAACCAACATTTAAAAAAAAAGTCATTTCTAAGAGGCGCAATAACAACAATACTATCATAAACTATAACGGTGTTTAATACCGTGTATAAAAGATCAGTAACGGGTATACTGATATAAAGAGTATCGAGAGGAATTGATGCAGCAGCTCGTAGCAGGCTTCTTGAAGGCTGTACGAAGCCTGGCCCGTAGTGCAGTATGCTGTACGTGCTTGTCCTTGAGCACGGGAGCCCGCGGAGGCGTCGTGAGTGCTTATGCTGCGTAGCTTAATCGCGAATGAAGTAACGCATATCCGAGAGGGGTGAGCGCGGGGAAAGGCAGAGAGTCAGGCGAGAAATCACTAGGAACAAGTAGAGTTCAGACTTATGTTTGTGTATTGTAATAAAGACAGCCAAATACAATAGCGAGACGAGGCAAGAGAGAGACAAAGCGAAGCCTAATGCAGAGAGAGAGATTAGCGATCGGGCAGGTACTTACATTCACTTCCGTGCTGTCTCGCTCGGATGCCTCGTGGCTCGTCTAAAACGGCGCAAGCGGGTGAACAGGGCCCTCGCTGGGCAGCAGAGTCGATGCCTCGCGGCCTTGGGTGTGCGTCCGGCTACGGCGGGAAGACGGGCGGCAGCAATCGTTCAGCTCGAGACGAACACACGGCACGCAGTCGCACTCGGAGCGATAACACCGGAGACACATGAGGACACAGCTCTCTATCGCGATCTCTCAGATATCTCGCCCGCGAAAACCACGAGAATTCACGATACAAAAAAAAAAGGAAACCGTTCGACTGTACTATTTGGCGGAACGAGTCGTACTTGTCTCTCGCGGGACGCGGCGGCGAAAACCAGCGTGGGCTTTCTCCCACTCTCCCTCTCGCGGCACGCGCGTGGCTCTCTCTCTCTCTCTCTCTGTGTGTTCGCACGCTGGGTCTTCTGCTCTCTCACTTACCTTGCCGCTGAAAGAATGTACATGATATATTTATACATGTGTTGTAATGAGGGAGAGAGACATTACGAGAGCACGCTAGTCAGCTCGTTATAAAACATCTTATAAAAAACTGTAACATCTGCCGAGTTCTGGGTTGTCTCCAATAAAACAAAACAATAAGATCTTAATCAGTTTCCATAATAATTATTAATAATTGAGAACATCCTTAAAACAACCTAAAACTATTGAGAAGAGAATAGAAGGAGAAGGCAAACTCGCTATCTACACCATAAGCCACACAAGGTAGGAGCAAGCAACATAGTCGCGGACATTTGGTTGTCTGCGATTCTTCGGACAGAATACCGTCCTCGTACAAATCTTCAAACGAGTAGCGTCAGACGTACTTAGATCTCACAGTCTGCGCGTAACTCAAGTAACAATAAAATCTCTTGAGCTTATGCTAGTTTCCGAATAAATAAATAATTATTTGTACTCGCGCACCCCGTCCTTATACTAAGCACGGTCTTTACACGCGCGCTGATTGATCCTCCGTATTTCGCGAGCCAAGCAGCAGGCGCCGATGCGTGGCTCGTTATTGGCGCAGACTGTGAGTCAATCGGGAGCTAGAAAGAAGCGCGGGCCCAGCGTGCTCGAGGAGAGAGTAAGCGCGAGAACGAGCAGAAAATCCTTTAGTTCTATCTCGGCTGTAGACGGAGTACGTCGACGTTCGAGAGAGTTAGCTGTTCTCCTTTGCTTGACGACCCCAGGTAAACGATTAAAAGAGATCGGGAGAGTCTCCCAAGTGTGCTAGAGTGCGCGTGTGTTCCACGGGTGTTACAGGTGCAGCCTGTTGGCACTAGGAAATGCCAATGCCTGGACGAGCCAGCGACTATTTCTATCGACCAAGGAGGAAGCCAGCCAGTCCGCCGCCATCTAGCTGAGGACCAGAGCTGTTCCGGACGTAACTTAGGGCTACTAGGGATAAAAGCAAGTGCGACGTATTTATTTTATTAATATTTATTTTGCTTAGTATTAGTTATAGCGAACGTTTCTCCGTCACTTGATTCTCACATGCGCAAATCGACAAGGCGATTCGTGGCTTTAGGCCAATACGGTTAGGAGTGGTTTTATAATCATTCCTAGACTGTCATGACCTTAGTAGGAGTTTACTCCACGGATTTTGAAGGTCACTTTCAGTGCGGGGAGGCTAAAGGGCCGATCTGTGACTGCCAGGCCAGAGAATCGAGTGGTGGGAGACTTTTGCGCGGGCACATGACTGCATGTGTAGCGATAGATATAGAGGAGCGCGCGCACTGCTTCGAGTCCCTTCGGTAGTCCTCGGGAAAGCGCCTTTGTTTTAGCGGGCCCGAGTTTTCGGCGGCGTTTAATGAGTAGAGTGCCAGTTCTCGGCGACAACTTGTGAGAGAAGGTCACACCAGGACCTGTTCGTTAGAATATTTCAATAAAGCTAATATTTCTGATTAATAAAGATTTCATGGTTTATTTTGAACCTTAATGTAGTCTTGTCCCATACAAAAGCCGCCAGCAGCATTGGCGTAGGAGAGCCAAGCAGCCAGCTGCCACTACACTGACTGAGAGAAATGTAGAGTTAGAATAGCCGTGCATTTTTCTGTGGTATTAGCCTTGGACGACCACAGCTGATTTAGCGGTAGATTCAGGCAGATTCTACCGGAGTTTGCAGTAGTCCAAGCTTGGTTCCTCCCCGCGCTATATCAGCCGCGCCGAACACGTGAGGTTTTACTTATATGTTTATGTTTTTTAGCATATCATATCACAATGAGTGACAAATTCATAAGGGACCTATTGGTTTCGAGGAATTTATAAAAGTTTTGCGAAAGGTTTGAGAATAAGTATTGCAATATGTACAACCTAATCTCTTAACATCCAAATTTGTATACTTATGCTGAAAAATTTAATTAATTATAAATCAATGCATTGTTCAGCCATGAATATTGTTTTACAAGCACTCAGAGTACAATGTGACATACCTGTAAAGTCTCTTGGCTTTTTTTTTTTTTTGGTAGGAGCCTGTGAATTCTTGTAACGGACTAACTGGTATTCCCTTGCGAGAACTCCAAGTGTGGGACTCGGCAGCGGCGGTCACCCCTACCCACTAAACACATATCTCCCTGTACGCCCGACACCAGCCCGGTACGGTTTATCACATTACTTCGAACTGCGAACTACATTGTTACTTTGCGAATTCATTCCTTACTTCCAGTCATTCATAGCTACGCTTATATTCTTCCACTCGTTTGGTTGGAGGACGCGAGAGCGGCAACACGTGTCTCGCGCAAGACCGACAGTTCTGATAGTTTTTGAGTGGGAAGAAGGAGAGAAAAAATAAAAAGTGATTGGAAAGTGAGAGAAGATAGAGTGTAGGAAGAAGTGTGTGAAAGAAGCAAGAAGGAAAAGAATAGGAAAAGAAAAAAGAGAGGAAGAACAGAAAGGCGGATACAAAAAGGTTAGAAAGCCACGAGTGTCATGGCGGACGGTAAAGCGAAAGGAGCGGGAAACAGCGGAGAAAAGGGCGCGACGAACAAAGATAAGGATGAGAAGAAAAAAATAACAACAAGGATGACAACTTTAGAAAATTTAGTAGGAGGAAGAAAAGTGACGTTCAAAGATGAGGCGGAAGTGAAGAAAATATGGGAAGAGTTAGGAGCAATGAAAGAACAGAACAACAAAATGAAGGAAAAAAGCGCGAAAGAAGGAAAAGAAAGAGATACAGAGATGAGAAAAATAGAAAGTGTAGTAAGAGAATTGAAAGAAGAACTGAAAAGCGGAAAGGAAAAGATGGAGGCCCTAGAAGAGAAAGTGGAAAGTTTGGAGAGCACGGTAGCGGAGTTGAATGAGAGGATAACGGCGGCAACGGAGATGCAGGCGGAGACATCAGCCGAGACGGGAGAGGAGCGGTTCATCGACGGAGCAATAGATGGCGCGAGAGGTTCCACTTGGAGCCTAAGGAGCGGGATGAGCCAGCGGTCGCTGCGCAGCGGCAAAAGCACAACACGGAGCGGCAGCAGCTGGGGCAGCGTGACTTCGGATGCGTTCTCAGGGAGAGAGGTGAGTTTGATGAGAAAAATGTTATACGATAAGGATAGGGCGGAAAGAGCGTGCAACATCACAATGAAAGGGTTAGCGGAACATGCGATTGAATTAGAAAGGTTGATTGGAAAAAAAGAAGAGCTGAAGAAGTGGGTAGAAAAATTAATAGAGGAAAAATTAGGAACAGAAGTAAGGGTGGAGACAGCGAGAATAGGAGGAGGGAGAAATAGGGTAGATAGAGTCATAATTGCAAAATTAGGAAGCGAAGAGGAGAAGTGAAACGTGATGAAGAATAAAAATAGGTTAAAAGGGACGAATTTATATATAGAGCATGATTTAAGTTACGAGGAAAGGAAAAAGCAGGAGGAAATTAAGAGATGGTGCATGGAAAAGAAAAGGAAGGGATGGAATGTAAGAATAGGAATAGGTAGAGTAGCAATCGATGGACAGTGGATAAGATGGGAGGAAGAAGATAGAATAAGAGAGGTAGAAGCTGAAGACAACAGAAGACAACAGAGGAGAGAGTAATAAAGCAATTAGAGATGAGGGAGGAAAAAAGGAAGGTAAATAGGAATGAGGGAACGGAAGGAGAAATAGGAGAAGGAAAAGAGGACGGAGGAGTAAATTTCGATTAGGCCAGAAATTGAGATCGGAACAGGAGAAGGAGGAGAAGAGGATAGGAAAAAGAGAAAAAAATTTTACAAATAAGCAGAAAGAAAATAAAGAGGAGGAAAAATGGAAAGAAAATAAAAGAAATAAAAATAGGAATGAAGAACAGTGGTGCAGCCAGGGGATAGAGGAATCAATAGGACAAAAGAATAAAAAAAGGGAAGAGGAGAGGAGTAAGGAATGGCTAGGAGAGGTAAACACAAAGAAACTACTGTTCTGGAACATAGCAGGGTTATGGAATAAAGATATGGATTTTTGGGAATACATCAGAGGGAAAGACTTTGTTAGCCTATCGGAAACCTGGGTGGAAAAAAAAAGATATTGAAAAAGCAAAATATTTATTACCAAAGGAGTTCGAATGGGAAATAGTAGAGGCAAAGAGGATACAAAAAAGAGGAAGAGCCGCAGGGGGTTTTATTATAGGAATCAAGAGAAACTGGAGCAAGGAGAAGGTATTAATAGCGGAAGAAATAACAGAAGGCTTAATTAAAACGGAAATCATAGAACAAAAAGAGATAGTAAAAATTTGGTCAGTATACAATCAAAAGAACACGGATAAAATAATAAAAAAACTAGGGGAGATAGAAATAAAGGAAGAGGGGAAAGTGATAATAGGAGGAGATTTCAATATCAGAATAGGGGAAAAAGGGGGCTACATAGACAAAAAGTGTAGCAATGAATGGGAGAAAGTAGTGGATCTATGCGAAGAAAAAGGTTGGAAAATATTAAACGGAAATAAAAAAGGGGACGAAGAAGGAGAATACACTTTTATAGGAGGTAGGGGAGCAACGGTCATCGACTATATAATGGTAAATGATTAGGTGTGGGAAGAGGAATCAAGATTTTAAATTCAAGAGAGCATAGATTCAGACCACGCACCACTAGTACTAGAATATAGGAGGGATGGACAAAGAACAAAAGAAGATGTAAAAGAAAAAGGAAAAACGAGGAAAGTATGGATATGGGAGGGAGAAGCAGTGGAAAAATTCAAGGAAAAAACAAAAGAGCTGTGCAGAGAGATAGAAGAAAAGGAAGAAAATAACACAGAAACGAGATCGAAGGACACAAAGGAAATAATAAAGAAAGCGTGGATTATAGAAGAAAGAAGGGTAAAAGAAAGAAAACTAGGCTTCAGGAGATGGTGGAATAGGGACTGTACAAGGATGTAAAGGAGAGCGAAGAAAGAGTATAAGAAGTGGAAAAAAGGGGAGAGTAATAATGCAAAATATAGGTTAGCTAGACTAGAATGTAGAAGGAAATAGAAAGAATATGGAAAGAGGAACAAATGAAAGAATTAGAGAGCATAAAAGGGGAAGGGCAGGTATGGGATTACATAGGAAAATTTAGGAAAAAGAAAACCAAGAAAGGGATTAAAAACGAAATTTCAGAAAAGCAAGGGAAAACACATTTCGAAAAACTACTACAAGGATCGGGGACTAAAAGCTAGGGGAAAAAAGGGAAATGATAGGAGAAAAAAAAGAGGGAGAAGGTATTACGACAGAAGAAATTTTGCAAGCTTGGAAAGACCTAAAGAAGAGGAAAGCGCCGGGATGGGATGAAATCCCAAATGAAGCATGGATACACGGTAGTCAGGAAATAAAAGAAAAGCTGGTAGCGATAATAGGAAAAATATGGGAAGGAGAGGAGATGCCAGAGGACTGGAAAACAGGAGTCATAGTACAGATATATAAAAAAGGAAACGTAACGGAACCAGGCAATTACAGAGGAATAACACTGTTACCGACGGCGTATAAAATCTATGCAGAAGTGCTAAGGAAAAGATTAGTTAAGGAAGTAGAAGAAAAAGGGTTATTATCAGAAAGTCAAGCAGGGTTTAGGAAAGATAGATCGACAATAGATAATATATTCATACTGGAACATTTGATCAAGAAGTATAAAAGAAATAAAAGGAAACTGTATGCTTTATTCATAGACTTGAAGGCGGCGTTCGACACTGTAAACAGAAAAAAAACTATGGAAGATACTAGAAGACATAGGAGTAAGCAAATATATAGTAGAGCAACTGAAAGGAATATATGAAGAAACTAGAGTTAGGGTAAGAACAGAGGGAGGAGTTACAGAAGATTTCTGGACGGAACTAGGACTAAGACAAGGCTGCGTACTGAGCCCAATTCTGTTCTGCCTTTATATAGGAGAGTTAGAAAAAGAGTTTAGGAAAAGGAATATAGGGGAGTGGATGCAAATGGAGTAAGAATATGGAACTTAGACTATGCAGACGACATAGTCCTACTTGCATTGAATAGGGAAGCAATTCTAGACATGATGGATACATTGAGAAGGTTTCTGAAAGAGAGAGACTTAATCTTGAGCACCGAAAAGACGAAGATATTGATTTTTAACAAATAATGATTTTTAACAAGCAAATGAAAAGAAAGAAAGATGGAGATGGGAGGGAGATAGAAGAGGTTAGAGTATTCAAATATCTAGGATTCACGTTCAACAGGGAGGGCAACCATAAAGATCATATAAAAGATATGAAAAAGAAAGGCTTAGCCGCAGTTAAGGAGGTGTGGTGATTAGGAGAAAGGGCCTGCAAATATGATATAAAAGTAAGAAATATGCTATTCAATTATTTAGTGAGAAGTGTAATGGAATACGGAGTAGAAATCTGGGGATGGGAAGAAAAAGTAGAATTGGAAAACATATTAACACTATACTGGAGATGGATCCTAGGATTAGAGTTTTGCACGCCCAAGTACTTAATACATGAAGAAGCGAAGTTAACAAAACTAAAAGGAAGATGGACCCTGCGGGCACTGAAATATGAAGATAGGATAAGAAATCAGGAAAATGGGAGACTAACAAGGATCTGCTGGGAAGAGAAACTGAAGAACGTGGAAGAAGATGAGTATATGAGGAAAAAAGAAATATATTTAAACAATATAGGACTTAGCACGGTGGAAGTGGAAATAATGAAAGGATTGAAAAAAGATATAGGAGAAGAGATTCTAAAAAGAGAAAAAGACTCACAATTGCAGTGGCAAAGAGAGAAAATAGATCAGTCCAGATATAATACAAGATATAAAGAGATAGTAACGGCAGACCAGAGTATCTAAAGAAAGAGAACAGAAACATCAGGGAAATAGCTAGACTTAGGTGTGGAAACGTAGAGAGTGCAAACAGATATTGGGAAACAGAAGAGAATAGAAAATGTAAGTTATGTAGGAAAGAGTTAAGAACACTGGAACACGCAGTCGAAAACTGCGAAATAACTAGGAAATGGAAAACAGATACAAACAAAAATATAGCAATAGGACTAGAGCAACTGAAAGATGTCTGGGAGGGAAGAAGAAACGAAGAAGTAGGGAAATGGGTAAAAGAATTAGAATTAGAAATAGAAAAAGAGAGACGTAGACAAGAGTAGACATGGGACTCAAAGCAGGGAAAGATTGATAAAAGGTAAAATTGTAAAAGGGTAGAAAAACAAAAATGTAAAAAAGATGTAAAAAGAGAAAAGCGCAGAAGTAGGTATAAGAATGTAAAATGTATGTAATAAGTGTGAAAATGAAAAAATTGTAAAAGTAAAAGTAAAAGTGTAAGAATTGAAAATCGTATAAGTAGGAAAATGTAAAAATGTAAAATTGTAAATTGTAAAAGGTAAAAGGTAAATATGTAAAAAGGTAAAAAATGTAAAAATGTATAAATGTATAAATGTATAATTGTAAAAATGTAAAAAATGTAAAAAATGCAAAAATGTAAAAATGTAAAAAGGTATAAGGTAATGACGAAAAATAAGTTAAGATAAAATAAAGATAATAAACGTAATTGCAAACCATAAAGATAGGAGGGAAGAAAGGCGGAAAAGCATGGAAAATGTAAAAATGTAAAAATAAAAAAGGGAAGCGAATCACTGTGATAAAGAAATGTATTGTTATATACTGTTCTCATTATATATTATATAATTATATAATGTAAGATTATAATGTAAGATTAAATTAAGAGAATGTAAAAATTTTGTAAAAACCAAGTCCATTTCTGGGCCATGTAAAAGGCTGAAATAAACCAATATATATATATATATATATATATATATATATATATATATATATCCAGGGTGTTTCATTTTAATCCGACCACGACAAAAAACCATGGAAAAACTAATTTTAACGAAAAATGACCTTAACAAAAGTTGAAGGGGGTAAAGAGGGTCATCGAATGACACAAACACCTATGATAAACCAATATATATATATTGGAATCGGATAGAGCGGAAAAAAATTACGTCGCAAAGGATATTGCTTTAGTAACCTTGAGAAGGTCAATTCAAGGTCAGATAACAAAAAATCCACTCTATCCGATTCCAAGGTCAAAAATAGAGGTTCTTATTTAAAAAAATCACAATTACCCTCAAATGACCTTGAAAATCGAGTTCAAGGTCATAGGTGTTTGTGTCATTCGATGGCCCCCTTTACCCCCTTCAACTTTTGTTAAGGTCATTTTTCGTTAAAATTAGTTTTTCCATGGTTTTTTGTCGTGGTCGGATTAAAATGAAACACCCTGTATATATATATTCTTCCACTCCCGCTCCCGCTTAATTATCCAAACATCCATCCTCTTTCTTACCTCGCAAGATACTACCAACGTATGACGCAATGCTTCTCCACGCGTCTTCGCTGGTTATCATCAGTTTCGTTACGTTGTCTGGCGTGATCGTCGTGCCTAGTAATGTCTCAAGTCTCTGTCGCTGCTCGATCCAACGGCTGCACCCGAAAAATGTGTGCTCCGCGTCGTCCCAAGCCTGTCCGCAGTACGTACATTCCGGTGTGGTCACTCTGTTCATTCTAAATAGGTACTTTCGAAAGTACCCGTGCCCCAAAGCCTCTTGGCTTATCTGAAAGCCGTAGACTTACGTTGCCCTTAAAACCCGATGTTGCCGTAAGCTCGTCAGAGCTAAGCAAACCTTCTGCTTTGGGTTCATGAAAATTTACAAATACGATAAACTGTACTCTGGGGACTTGTAAACCAATTTTTCAAAACAATGAATCACTTATTAAATATTCAATTTTTATACTTATGCTTACTGCCAGGTAAAAACAGCGGTAGTGCTAAGGCAGATTCAACCTTAAACCATTTGCTTCAGCACTCCGGTAAAAACTGCCTGAGTTTCCGGTTAATCCAATTCTACATTTCTCTTAGTATAGGTACAGAAAAAGTCCAGGAGTCGCCGACGGGAGCACTGACAGTCGTCCAACAGGATCCTAGAGAAGAGAACGTGTAAGCGAGAGAGAGAGTTTTCGTAGCAGACGTTAAAAAAGTGTTCAGACAAATTGGAGTTGACGAACAAGATCAGCATCTTCAAGCAATCATGTGGAGAGATGAAACGAATTACGAGGTACAAACATATTTCCTGACAACAGTTACTTTTGGTTTGGCACCATTCCCGTACCTGGCGAATCGTACGATTAAACAACTTAGTCAAGATCAGGATTAGAACTATCCACTTGCAGCTAAAGTGCTGAGGAATGAGATTTATATAGACGATGTCTTATCTGGGGGACACGACGCGCAAGATCCAATCGAGAAAAAGAAGCAAGTGATCAAGATGATGGAGAGTAGTGGTTTCAATTTGCGAAAGTGGATGTTCGATAAACAAGCTCTGATTGGCTGGCTTCCACAGGAGTTGCGGGCCACGGTTGCGTCTCTTAAAATCGGTGGAGCGTTTGCGATCTTAGGGATCGCCTGAAATCGTGACCGTGATTGTTTCTCCTTTAACATAATGCTTGAAACGTTAGAAGATAAGGTGATAAAAGTGCTAGCGAAGATTGCTAAATTATGATCGATTAGGATGGATTAGCTTCCATTATTGTCGCTTTGAAAATCTTTATGCAGTCTTCGTGGATATTAACTCAAGAATGGGATATGACATTACCAGATAGCTATGTGAGTCAATAAAGAGATTTGTATTCGACCTTATAGCCAATAAGTAACATTTATATTGATCGTTGGGTAGGTGTGCAGTCGTCAAATCATAGATATGAACTGCATGGTTTTGCAGACTCTTCAAAACTAGCTTACACGGCCGTCGTATATATAAAAGTAATAGGAGAAGAATTGCAGATCTTCCTTCTGGGAGCAAAAACTAAACTGGCCCCAACAAAAACACTATCCATTCCACAGCTCGAACTGTGCGCTGCACAATTAGTCACGAAAATTACAAAGCATTTCGCAGATACTCTGCAATTGTCAGCATCTGTTCCTTTGTGATCAAAATCGAGAGATGTGTTGTACTGGTTGAGGGAGATACGATCTAAATGGCCTACATTTATAGCATAGATACATACAGCATTCGTTATATCTGTTGTAATATGTGAATTTACAATAGTCGTAATACACAAAAAGGTACTCGTCGCGCCATCTACTGGTTGACGACGATTTCGTGCAACGAGGCGAGCTCACGCGAGAGCGAACACACTGCGCATGATTCGAGTGTTGTTGGTTTTTGTTGAAACTTAGTTTTAGTATTTTGAAATATTATTCAGTTCTATTTTATTGTAGCTGGGAAACCCCAAGAACAGATGCCGTGTCGAGTCCGTCGCCGAACTCGGCAGCGCATCTGCCCGTTTTATAATGATAAGCTTCTCGGAGACGCGGTCTGTTTGTTGCCTACGAAAAATACATGCGACAAACACGGCAATTAGGGATTAAGAAGGAGCGCGCACTTCGCTGAGTGCGCGCTCTTTATGATACCCAGGTGAGCGGCGGGGGCTATTAAGAAGGGTCCGTCCGCTCACGCTTCGACCGCGTCGTCGCGTACCTAGATATCAGCAGCGTCCCTCCTGCGATCAGCCGTAGGACCGCGTTACCGAGGTATTGTAATACCCTCAGCAGAGGATAGCAGTTAGTTCTAACCAAATCGAGCAAGCGAGCAGTTGTCCAGTCGAACGCTTCACTGACATCTGACTACGCTGTCATACTTGTATTAATTTCTTACTCTTTTTTTGTATTAATAAATATATTCACCGTGAGAAGTTATACCCTGCTTGATTTTTATTTTCAACAAGTGTATACTCTAAGCGCTCACTATACTGTATACCCTTGTACGTAGAGTTAGAATATGCTGCGCAGTTCAGAGTTCACTATAATTCCTCTCTACTGTAAGACTCCGAGCTGATCGAACGCAACGCCGACTTTTGGCTATTGCCACTATAAAATGTATTATCATGTAAATCTAACAGATATTATTTATTTAAACCACCACTCCAACATGGTAGCAGAGCATGGTTGGTAAGGAATTTTTTTTATCTCTTCGACGACTTTTGAGTCACGTAGAGATAACAGAAAGTGAGGTTAGAAAAGCCACGTGGAAAAGTAGTTAACGATTATTGTTGACAAATTAAAATCGCACAGTGAAAAATCAGGCAGTGAAATTGTTACGTGACAACTTTCCCGATTTCGCATTTGAGATAATAATTTTAAAAGTAAGATTGAGAAAGTTCCACACGTAAAAAGGTACAGCGGGGGCCACAAAAGTATCAAGTGGCTAAGAATCTCGCTGACCTAAACAACTTCCCCGCCAATGGCTAGAAGCGCACGTGCGGAGCTACGTTGCAGTTTCGGCGCGCAACTAGTTGCCAGACCCCGTAAGGCCTAATGGGTGCAACAAGCGTCGACATTGTAACGCGGCTGAGGGGAAGTAAGCTGGCGACAGCGTGGGAGGTCCGGAACCTCTTCGGAGCGCTTTCGAACCGCGCTGCTCTCTCACTCCGTGATCGGGCAGAGAGGCGGCGGATCTATAGATTCCAAAGTTTTGTTCAGATTTTATTACTCAGAGATTCAGATTTGTTTCAATTAGTTTCCAATTCACAGATTCAAATTAATTATTCAGAGACAATAGTATTTATTATTCAGATTTCAAACGAGGATTTTCTGTAAGAATTGTAGACAGTTTCATAAAGGGGATACAGATACAATTGGACCATATAGTCTAACATATATATTTCATCCAAAATCCCAAGATACCAAAAGGAAGGAAGGTTTGAAAGAGAGAGTTTTCGGTACAATCGTTCAAGCAGAAAAAAATCGCAAGGTAAGATCATCATAAATAGTAATTTGGACCACTACCAAAGGGAAGGAAAAGACAATTGCAGGCAGGTATACGAATCCTGACCAGATTCTACCCTGGATACCTGTACAGGTGTCGGATAGGCAAACTCACACAAAAGGGGAAACTCTTCAAGTTTCCACCTAACAGAAATTAAAAGAAAATTTTCTCGGAGAAAATATATACTTGTGAAGCATTGGAATTCGAATTTTCGTGTCGAAAAGTGTCGATAGAAGAAAATTTTCAAGTGAAGATTAACAGGATAAAGGGTTAAAGTAGAAAAATATACGCTTAGTGACGAAGATACTGTCGTAAAACTTTTTTAAAAATCAATCAAGATTTAAGTGCTATGCAAGCGGATTAAAGTCGAAGAGTGAAACATACGGTGAAGTATAGAGCAGTGTTTAAGGTTAAACTCATTTATAAATGAGTCAAGAAAATAAGATTGAAGTGAAACTTGAAATATCAACCGAAGAAGTTACATTAAGTAAACATTTAACTAATAAAAACCAAATACTTAAAAATACAAGTATTAAACAAGAAAAAACGTAAAAATGGCTAAACAAGCAAAAATCGAAGATATTTTGATACCTGTTTTTGATAGTGCAAATTATACAAGCTGGAAAATCAGATTAATGATTTTATTAGAGTATAAAGAGTGTAAAGATCCAGCAGTCAGTACGATAACTGATACCTATAAAGATAAAGAAGCAGTTTGGAAAAAGATGGACTTAAAAGCAAGAACAATGATAATTAGTACTATCTCGGATAAACAATTAGAATGCGTTGGTGAATGCACAACGGCATTTAAGATGATACAAAAGTTTGATAAAATGTATCTAACACAATCAACAGCCTTACAAATAATATATCGAAGTAAAATTTAAAAAACAAAGTTAAATAATTATAAAACAGTAAAAGAATTTTTTGTTAAATTTGAAAAAGTAACAAATGAATTCAAAACAGCTGGTGGAAAAATTGATGAATCATAAAAGATGAGATACTTGATTAAAGCCTTTCCACCAAGCTACAGATACATTGAGGACTTTATTGACTTTATCCCAGAAGACCAACGAACGATCGACTACGTTAAATCCAAGATTAAAGAGAAAAACATGACTCAACCCGAGTATGAACATAAAACCAACGTCAGTACCTTTGCGTCCCAAACCAAAGGCAAATGTTTCAACTGTGAAAAATTTGGCTACTTCAAAAATGAGTGTACGAGACCACAGTAGCAGAGCAGCCGGAGAAGAGGTGCTCAATCCAATCAAGGTCAACGAGGTCATCAAAGAGCTTACCATAGTGGCAACAACAGAGGCGGATTCTACAGAGGTCGTGGTCGAGGCAGAGAACAAGGTCAACCCACAGGTGACAATTCAAGCGAACAACAGGGTTACTGCTCGTCTGAGACGTGGGTAACGCAGATGTGTAACCTTACTAATTATTTATCTTCTACTTCAACTCTCGAGTCGGGTAGGATGATATAACAAGCCAAGTAAATCATGTAACTGGTTATAGCGCAAATTGTAATGAAATTAATTGGTTATTAGATAGCGGTTGTACAGATCACATTATTAATGATGATACATTTTTTGATAAATATGTTGATTTGAAAAAACCAATTCATATAAAATACCAGATGGTAAAAAGTTGAAAGCAACTAAACTTGGTAGTATAAATGTCTAATTTAAAAATTATTACAATTAAAAATATATTGATTTGAAGAATGTTTATTATGTTGAAGGCATTAGACAAAATTTATTGAGTTTTTCTAAGATAACAAAAAATTATACTATAGTAGCAAAAAATGAGAATGCCAAGATTTATAATCAATCTAGAGAATGAATAGCTATTGCAAATGTAGTTAATAATTTATATAATTTAAAAAGCTTTGTTTCAAAAAGAATTGATAATGTAATGTATGCCAATACACTGAAAATTACTGATAAAGAGAAATGGCATAGAGCATTAAGTCACGTAAATTTTCAATATTTGAATAAATTAGTAAATAATAAATTAGTAGAAGGATTGCCAAATAAAATTGAAAGCACTGAAAGGAAATGCGCAAATTGTATTGAGAATAAAATGGCTAATGTACCTTTTGAAAACAATAGAACAAAAACTACTATAATTTTAGAATTAATTCATACTGATTTGAATGGTTCACATGGCACAACTGGTTATGGTAGAGAAAAATATTTTTTAATGTTTGTTGATGATTACAGCAAATGCAGAATAAACCAATATATAGGTATAGATATAAACTATAGTGATGATAGAAGTAAAATGACATTAAGTCAAACAAAATATATTGAATCTTCAGCTGCAAAATACAATTTAGAAAATGCAAAATTATATGATACTCCAATGGAGACTAATCTAAAATTAGATCACGCTACTCAAATAGACAAACGAATAAAGTACAAAAACTTGATAGGAGAATTGCTATATATAAGCTCAGGCACAAGGCCAGATATATCATACAGCGTAAATTATAATTGTCGATATCGAAATTGCTATGATCAAACTCACTATAAGTATTCGATGCGAGTCTTAAAATATTTGTACAAGACTAAAGACTTGAAACTAACATATTGTAAAAATATAAATAGCGAAATACTAGATTGTATGGTAGATTCCGATTTTGCAGGAGATAATGTAGATAGAAAATCCACAACTGAATACGTAATTAGATTATTTGGTAATGTTTTGGAAAATGTTAATTTTTTAGAAAACCCACAAACAAGGTACGGTAACAAAATGTTCAACTTTTGCAGAATATGTAGCTTTGTCAGAGTCAGTCCCCGAAATATTGTTTGTAAGAAATTTATTGAGCGAATCATTCGATGTAAATTTGAATGAACCAACAACTATATACGAAGATAATTCTGGAGCAATCGCGATCGCAAAATTCGGAGATTTTACTCCAAACTCAAAGCACATCGAAGTGCAATATCATTATGTAAACAAAAGTTCCGAAATGGGCGAAATAAATATTGTAAATTTGACTCAAAATGTAATCTAGCAGACATCTTCACAAAGAGTCTTGAGAAAACAAAATTTTTAAACAATAGAAAAGGTTTAAGAATAATCTAAAGCATTTCATTCTAAAGCGGTTTCATTCTCGCATCCTAACGCCCCCCTACAAGGCAGCGCGCCTTCGCTGGCATCGTTACCGCGTAAGACCAGGTGACGAATCATTCTACACATCCCCTTTCGGGGCAGTTGTCATCGCTCCCGCATCCTTTTCGGCAGCAGGATTTTTGCCCATTTTTGTAATGTGTGATGAAAGAGATATATTAAGAGATAAGAGATAATGTGAAGTGTTTTTTATTGTGGTGCTTGCGTAGTGTTTCTAGATGAATGCGTTCGACAGTGTGGGCTCATCACACCCACGCCTGTTCCTATCGGCTATCCGTGGCTGCTTATTTAATGTATTCGCAGCTAACCTCTTTCTCAGGGGCTGTTCCTCTATCCGCAACCTGAGGACGCGCTGTGTAGTCGTGATAGGCACCCACCCGTCCGATCTGGACGACAACGCCCAAGATCCGCTTAGCGGCATTGTAACAGAGCGCTCTAGTATTAGGTTTATTAAATTATTCTACCAAGGGAAATTTCGATCGCACGTTTAGTTTTTCTAAAATCTTGGAAACACGAACAGATGTTTACGCGCACTCACGCGATTACAGCGCCAACCTTACAATCTAATTTTCATAAAACTTTTTAAATAAAGCTTGCAATGAAGAACCGAGTCTGAAGCGCCATAGTGTTAAGTTTGATGAATCGTTCTCCCGAAGGAAATTTTGATCGGACTTTTTTTTCTAAAAGTCTGGAATTACAAAATACCCGGTGGCGGATTTACAAAGCTTTAGCGATGACATCTCTTTAAAAGTATACCGCATTTTACTGTGTTCCCCACTGATGTTGACCGTTTAAACCTGGTTTAAAATAACCGTGACTCTGCCACTGATCGCGACGCATGTGTGATTTTACTTTTACTTTCGTAAGACTATTGTAGCAAACGCCCACTAAATTCAAATCAATGGTGAAAAGACAGCAAAACGCCGGCAGATAATTTCGAGGTTTAAACTGCGCATTATGGAATTATAAATAAATAATATGCCACCGCCCTTAAAGCCCTTGATCAAGTGTGCATCCATTAGTCTAAAGCGCTATACGAAGCACTTGGTCCCAGATACGCTGCGGATAAATTGCAACATTGATCTAGCTGCTTCAAATTCTAATGCTAATCTACTTTGCCAAGGCTCTCCATAAATAATAAAATAAATCATGCATATTATTTGATCTCACACGCCTTTAATCGCAAGTCTTAGAAACTTTGAGCCTCTTTAGTAAAAAGAGTTATTTCATGCCTGATGTTTATAGTCTTCTACTTAAAAGTACAACATATATTTCCTTTTTATAACTATTAGCACTGTACTACTTAATTAATAAAAGGATGTTTCCTTTTTTCGTAGCCAAATCTATACCCGACTGTCGGATTGCAAACACCAGGTGAAGTAGTTGATGCTAACTTTGGACAGGCACCATTTGTATTTGATATTTCTGATATGATAAGCGAATTACGTATTCGGACGAGACTTCAAATAGTTAACTTTCCCGCTCCAGATTATGAACAAGGAAAATGGCAGGACATATTGCACAAGTAAGAATTACTTAACATTATTACTGTCATTATTATACTGGTTACCTAAGCCGTCTTTTACTAACATGGTAATAATAGGAAATCCAGAAGTATAATCGTTCTCGAACATTTTCTAGTATACTCTTTCAACATAAAACTTATATACCTATAATATTTTTGTTCAACGGACATTTTTTTACTAGTTATAGCCAATTTTAGTCCTGTTGTAACATAGTGTACATGTTATAATCTTGATTATAATTCAAAATGGTACACGTCGTGTCATCTCTTGGTACGCGACGATTTCATGCAACCAGGCGAGTCCTAGCGAAAGCGAATATAAAGCGCATGTCTCGCGTCTATACTCTAAGCACAGAGGAATTAAGGCGTTTTGAATTGGTAACTACCCTAAAAAGGGGGTGATGAGCATGGCGCTTGGCCTGCTAAACCATGCTTATTTTGAGCAGTCGACCTCTGGGTTAAAGATGCGAAGTGCACACAAACACTATACAGGACAATAATAACGTAGGATGGGAAGAACTAGTCTTATTGGACGCTAACACAGTTAAATAAATAAAATCCAAGCAGACATTAATAGCGGCACTGCAGTCTGGTGTTGTACGATGCCGCTTACATGTTCAACGTGGACGTCCCTGGATCATCGTATGGTGTCACTTACCATAAGTCCCCTCATCAGTGCTGCGTAATGCTGACTAATGTTGAGGAGGCTCAGGACTCGTTCACTTCTGGGGTTCCACGCACCCAAGGCGCCCACGATAAAAGCCTCCATTGTGACGCTGAAGCCGCTGCCTGTCATTTGATTAGCCAGATATGTATAAGGTAAAAGCACCAGTACCGGGACATTTTTCATATAGCCCTTCAGAAGAAATGTTAATTATGAGATTCATTCTCAAAATTGATAAAAAAACATAGTATTATCGTGTAGCCAGGAAAATTTCCTATCGAATAAAAAAAGGGTTGCATTTTAATCCTTTCCTATGCTAATAAAGAATAATTTTAATAAAAGAGACGATGACTGCAGTAGCGGGACACGATTTTCGAATTGGACGTAGTAGCGGGCCAGGCACTTAGACCTAGTAGTGGGACAACTATTAAGAGTTATTATTCTTTACTTTTTGCGACAGAGTCGCCAGTCGATCCTCTCCCACTAGCAACTGGCTGCGCAACACTAATTCGAATGTTAGATTTGTTATTTCCGCGAGGAGGTTCCGCGATCGTCACGCGCGTGGGAGCACATGTTGGGCCGAGTGAGGATGGGAAGGAACTCGCAAATAAGAACTCTCCGTTTCTTTGTCAGATCTCACACTTTATTTCCTATAATCTTTACTCCGCCGAAGCCCTAGTGGCTATCGGCGCCACGCGGCAAAGGCCACTCTCTTTGTGTCAGCGCTCTCGCGCGCCGCGTCCTGGTGCCGTTGCACCTAAAAGCTGGCTGACGCAACACTTACTCGCTCTCGCACTCGCTCTTACACTAGCACACTCTTGTTCAACGTGCCGCATCACGTCAAAGCCCACCGTCCACACGCACACAACGCTCTCTCACTATTTATTTCACGCACACAATCACAACCAACTTAAAACTATACCTCTCCGGGACTGGGACGAACCCTGCCTCTCATTCCTCGAACACGCCGTGAAGAAGACCGCCTAGAATCCGCTGCTCAAGGCGCTTGGGTCCGGATCGGTAGGTCCTCTGTCGTGGCTCTCTCTCTCTCTCTCTCTCTCTCTCTCTCTCTCTCTCTCTCTGCTTGCTCCCATCTTCTTCTCCTCGATGGCTCGTCCGGGCGTCGCACAGTGGGACCGGAAAAAAATGGAAACAATTCACGCTTCCCTGGGCTTACACAAAAAATTAATTTTTTTCCGCTGAAAATGTTTTTTATATGAATACCTATATGAATCTATTTGAAAAGTGCATATATATTAGGGTGTATCGAATTTTTGTACGCACTTTGGTGACTTGTAATAGTGCGGAAATTTTAGTAGTTATATCAAATAGAACGTCTGTAAAATTTAGGCGCATAAAGTCAATTGCTTCCGCTCTGTCCAAAGTCAAAAAGTCCAAAATTACCACATTTTCGCTTACAATTGTTTTTTTTAATTCTTCAAACAAATTTAAGAAAAAAATGTTCTAATACATTTTTTTGTAAAATGCATTCCTTTTTGTTGATAAATTATTGAAGTTTTGTAAATTGAAGAAAAGCTACTGAGTTCTATATATATATATGTTTAAACTAAAATGGTGGAATGAGTGAGGGAAGGTTAGGTGAATAAATCAAACGCAATAAAAACACAATGAATTGCGCGGGAAAGAGACGACTTGCCTCGGCGTAAAAACTCTCACGGAGAAGAGAGAAAAGCCGGGACAAGCGAATAGCTTTATTGAAGAAATAATGAAATTATACAATGCAAAGTGACTCTAGGATAGACCAAATAAAGAGAGAGAGAGAGAGAGAGAGAGAGAGAGAGAGAGAAAACGCAATTATGACTAAAAGCTAAATTCGCCGCGAGGTACCTTTCGCACGCTGGAGAGCTATCATACCTTGTTCGCAGAACGAAACGTGGACGGCGCGACGTAAAGCCCTGGCTGCACGTGGGTGGGATGCACCTTCCTCGGTCGCAGGGCGCCTCGACGTCTCGAGGGAACCTATCCTGGACCACGGACAGACCTTTTCAGCCCTGCCGCGTAGGTAGCGATCGCCGGGTGGAGATCGGCACGCCGAGGAAACTCGAACGTGGCCGACGTCCCAACACACGAAGCAAACACACACAGCACGCCGCTCATAATTCTCACACAATACGCGACGCACGGAATTACAAGTAGAGTCGACCATCCTGAAAAGGACGTGAGTGACGACTTTAATCGCACGCAAATAATAGAGGGTAGACGCAAGTTATTTGCAAGATGCAAATGTCGACCGGTTCCTCGGGAGGAGCTGTCAGAACTGCCAGGCACGTGCACGCGAGCCCCGATCCCGCGCGAAAAAAGATACGCCCCTGGCGGCGCGCGCATGCACTCGCCCGCTCTCGCCGCAGCGATCGGCGCGCTACCTTACTACAAATTGCCATACTGTGCACGGTATTGCGTCCAACATTCTATTGAACGCTGCACACTCCAGTACACCTGTACGCTCAACAACGCCTGCAAATTGAAGCTCTGGCTAAATTCATGTGATGTCGAGGGCAATATAACTACAACAGCAGAGCGTCCCTTCTCACCGTCATACTATCTATGCAAGAATAAATTTTTTGAATATTATCCAGAAGTTGCGAAAAATGAGAGCTCATGCGGTGGGGGTTTATCCGATGGATCAAATTTCAATGAGATGGGTAAAACCATGTGGCTTTGTGTTTAATACACAGAGCCATAAGAGACGTGGTATGCACTGGGTGGCGATATATGTGTCCAAAAATGGTGTTGGATGGTATTTAGATAGTTTTGGTGCACAACCATACATCGCCGATCACGTATACAGTATCCAAAGAAATTGTGAGAAGCTCAGATGGAACCACATTCGATTAAAAAGCAGCTTTTCTAATGCTTGTGGCAAATATTGTATTATGTTCGTATATTATATGATTAATGATATAGGTATGCAGCGATTTCTCAAAAATTTCTCAAGATTAGATTGCTGAAGAATTCGTTGATAAGTTGTAATATAATATTGTAACATTTTTAAACGTGAAACGATAAAGTAAGAGGATATTTAGCTTGTACAGCTTCCAAAAAGTGCAACCCTACATATTTTCATTGGATCCCCTCTACAGCACCAGTGATTCTATTGGTCATCCACTTGTCGCGAGACTGTTCCTCATTGGTCTCGCTTCCCACCAAATGTAGTGATTTTCAAATATAAGCCAGCGTAGTTGCAGCACAGAGATCACAGTTCTCTTTCACAAGTCTCTCTCTCTCTCTCTCTCTCTCTCTCTCTCTCTCTCTCTCTCTCTCGGTGACAAGAAAAAGTATAAGAAGAAAAAGATATCTGGACAAAAGAGACATCACGATAGCCAGACTCAGGACAGCCAGACTTCCACCACCACCAAGTATCGCTGTCATCAAATTCTACCCATGGTATTCGGCTTGAACAACTCTTATGGAAAAATTATCCACGAGGATGATATACTAGCTCAACAAATCACCTTTACTGGATTTTACATCAGATTCATGATCAGCTACTCCGATCGAGCATTTGAATTACTGGAGAACGATGAGATAACAATACGCAAAGACTCTGGCGAGTCTAGGGCGAAAAAAGTGCGTAAGCCTTCACTAGTGTTTAAAAGAATGACGTTTGACAGGCCTTGTCTAAAATAATAGATCATAGAATTAAATACTTATTGAAAGTTAAAGAGGCTATACCAATTATTATGAAAGGGCTGGGTGACTATGGCAAAGACAAATTAGTAAATAGCGAAAATGCACAGTACACATATTTCACTGCTTACAATCTTGAATGTGCAATGAGAGATTTTGAAGAGACGCTTGCAGATAAAATAGATCATTTATTAAAAGATAAGAATATATATTTAGCTTTAGAAGATATTTATATCATCATATACGAGTTTGTTAATTTACATTTATATAACCTAGTCGCATACTTAAATACAACTATATATAAGAATACATAACTATAATTGTATTTAGTTTAAGAGTTTTGAATAAATATAATTGTTGAACATATATAAATATTTCTACTCATTTACCTGTGTACTTTATCCAACACTACCTATCCCACTCATCCTTTACACTTGTTCTAGTTATAATTTAGATTTTAAGTTTATCCATAAGTGTATTAAAACACACACAAACACACATACACCAACTAACACGCGCACTTACGCACACAAACCCAACATTTAAGAATTGATTTTACAGTGTAGCCGTGGCTCAGCATATGACTCAAATGCATGTCCCGAACTCCGAGAAATGATGGTTCAAGCCTGGATCTCGCTATATTTTTTTTTACCCCGAAAACATCTCTTCAAATCAAGATACTGTTAAGGAGTGGGGATCCTCTAATCGCAATGGAAAGGGTAATATGCTGAGTACGCGTAGAGAAGAGCACTGGTGTTAGTGGTGGAAACACCCCCCACACCATACATTAGTCGTTCGTGGATCGTCGGGGTGTCAACACCTTAACAAGTAAATCACTCACTGATTTTCATATCAGTACTCATGTGATTTTTTAAGCCGTCACAGCCATAGAAACCACTGCGAAAGTGTGAACCAAAGCAGTTGAGTAAAAATTGATATAGTGACACGTTTCTACACAATTTGTAAAATATTTGTATGGAAATTAGATGTATATAGTTCATTATAAGTACATTTTTTATGAATAAAAACTTTCGAAATGTACATTTAGCAAATATGTAGAACGATCAAAAATCGTCTAAAACGCATAAAAAACACGGTTCTACAAATACATTTTTTCCCACGGAACTTCGAATTTTTTCAGCTGCGAAACTTAGTTAATTCACGCACTTGGTCAGATTTGATTTTGTCATGAGATCTCAGGTGAGATCTCACGTGATATCTCATGTAAGATCTCACCTGAAATTTATCAATAGGGAAGAGAATCGTACCGTTATCGATACTACGGATATCAAAAGTATTTGTATTTTCATGAAAGTTCTTCGAAATATGTACATCTTGCTATTACCAAATATGTTACATTACTAATATCAAACGAGCATTGTATATATATGAAATATATTTTGTAATAAAAAACATACAAATTTACCAAATACTTATTTAGTACTCCTAACCACAAATAAACTTCCTGATACTGGTTTTCTCTCTCTATCAATTCAAATTTTTATTATTATTGTACACTTATTAAAAAGTTATTAAAATCAGCAATTTACAATTTTAAAAATATATAAATAATAATATAAATGATATTCAGAAAGATTCTATTAATCTTTGCTAACGATAAAATTTATCAGTAAATATTAACAGTGTTTTTGAATAATTATTTCGAAATAGCAAACGCAAACAATCTAGCATTATAATTCATTATAATAAAAAAAATAATAATAATAATAATAATAATGTTTAAAAAGTTTATTAAATTATAGCAAATATAAATCCAAAACATAATATTTTTAAGTAATAAAAGGTTACATGCTTTTCACCTCAAAATAATCTGCTAATCAAATACGTAATTAGCATGCTTTTCCCTTGAAAATCACCTGGAAATCATCAGATTATCACTAAAGCTTTTTCAGTAGGGCAAAGTAACTCCTGAGTCGATTATGACGGACATGCTGACTTCAGAAGATGTATGGTGCGTAGTCAGCAACTATGCAGCAGACATAACATTACTACCCCGAGCGAGTCCAGCCACAAAGCCCAGTACCGCCGTCGATTCGGATCAGGTGAAAGCCCCGGTGGTCGACACTGGCCCCATGGAGATTAGGAAAGAAGGGGCCTAACTGACTTAGAAGCCGCAGAGGTTTGTCACCTTACCCCTGCTGTATGTAGAGACGCAGGCGATATGGAAATGGTAGTTGATGCAGACAGAGATAAGAGAGCTATTTGCATAACGCAAAGGAATGCGCACTTGGACCGCCTTGGCAGCAGAATCAAGGAATTGATGGACTATGTCAAGGACAGGCACAATGTGCACGAACAAATTAAAGATCTTGCCCGAATCATAAGAGCAAGTTATAAGAATCTCTGCATAGCAGATGATAACTTACAGTGCCAACGCCCGGTAACTCAGGGAAGGAAAACCAAGACAACCCCAAGTCTTAGATTTCGGAAGGCGGGTACAACAAAGGAAGCCCTCACTACTCCGCAGAATGGAAATGAAGAAAACATAGAAGAGGATAATCAACCTGAAAAGACAGCGTGGCAGGAAGTCGTTACAATAAAGTCAAAGAATACGGAGAAAAAGGCGAGCAAAGAGAATAAAAGTGTCCCTGGCATTACAAACCAGAATAGGACAAGCAAGGTTGGACCGAAGTGGGTAAGACCTCCCAGACCAAATGCTTTAATCGTTAAGGCTGCAGAAGAAAAGAGCTATGCTGGCATTTTGTCAAAAATTAAAGCAGCTCCGTCACTTAACACGCTAGGGAATAGCGTAAATAAAATACGCAGAACAAAGGCAGGAGATCTTCTTATAGAGCTTAAACGCACAAGAGAAGTCAAAATCTTGGACTTCCAAGAAGCAGTGAAAGCAGTACTGGGCAGAAGAAACAAGCAAGTCGGCTTGTTGTTGTCGGTGCCGGCCTGTCCTCGAGTTCGAGGAACGGGCTAGCTAACCGTTAACGTCGGCGCGAGAGTGAGCATAGTTGGCGCGAAAGCGAGCCTTGCCGGCGCGCGTGCTGATTGGTCCTCCGCATGTCGCGAGCCAATCAGCGGGTGCCGATGCGTGGCTTGTTATCCGCGCTAACTGGGAGCCAATCGGATGCCAGTGAATAGCGCGGGACCGACAGGCGCGAGGAAAGAATAAGCGCGAGAATGAGCAGGTAATCGGCGAGTTCTCTCCCGACTGTCGACAGAGTACGTCGACGTTTGAGAGAGTGAACGCGTTCTCTGCTCGTCGACACGAGGTCGACGATTAGAGGAGATTGGGAGAGTCTCCCGAGAGTGTGCGAGTGCGCGAGAGTGATAGTGAGTTTCAGGTGCAGCGCGGTGGCACTAGGAAGTGCCAACGCCCGGACGAGCCAGCGACCATCCTGATCAGCACGAGAGGAAGGAAGCGAGCCAGTCCGCCATCATCATCGGGAGGACCAGAGCAGCCAGCAACATCGGCGTGGGAGGGCCGAAGCAGCCAGCCGCCATCAGGTCCGGGAGGAGTTCAGGAGGCGACGACGGGAGCACCAACGGACGTCCACCAGGTGCCTTGAGAGAAGAGAGCGAGTAAAGAGAGAGAGAGAGAGAAAGAGAGAGCCGTCAGCGGACTGGACCTGGGCCTGAGCCTGAGGCCTGCCGTCTGCTGCGCGAGTACGGCTCGCGTGTGAGCGTGCCAGCATAAGCCCTGCGTGGCTAAATTGTGCGTGGAAGGCACTACAGCCACCGCGTTGTAGGTGAGGGCTGGGTGAAATACAGAGTGCAATAAACTATAACCATTGTGTGTGATTATTTTCCCCTCTCCCTAGCGTTCTCCCAAACGTGACGATCGCGCTAAATCCTACGTTTAAGAAAAATCCTAGCGCATGCGGGGCTCTAGATGCTGTGAGGCACAGCGTCGCAATTAAGCTACAGAAGATCAGAATAGGGTGGGTCAACTGTAGGATCCAAATGGCTAACTGAAAAAACGAGCAGCTTAGGTGTTATAAATGCCTAAGTGTCTGGCCATATAGGCAGAAACTGTACAGTAACTGACAATAGAATTAAGCTTTGCTTTAACTGTGGAAAAAATGGGCACGGGCACAAAGCGATGAAGTGTAAGAACTAACCCAACTGTGTACTCTACAAAGAAGGCACAGGTGGTAAGAGTAACCACGCAGCTGGTAACTATCTATACCCAGTTTAGCAAGCTGCAGTAACGACTACTGACAGAAGAAAATAAAAATAGTGTTGTTGAATATAAATCACTGCGCCACTGCACGGGACCTACTAAGCCAGTATGTCTGTGAGACAGAGATGATCGACATAGCCATCGTCTGTGAACAATACAGAGACTTGCCCAACTATTGTGAGATATAGACAGTACTGGTGAAGCGGCGATATGGGCATGCGACGGCGCCGCTTCCCAGGAAAAAATGACAAGACGTAATAAAGGATTTGTACGCGCTAAGGTCGCAGGCGTACACATTTACAGCTGCTACGCTTCTTCTAACGCGCGGATAGAACAATTCAGATAACTGTTGATACCGGCTAGTACAGGATGCTATAGAAAGAAAACCGGTACTGATAGTAGGCGATTTCGACGCCTGGGCAGTAGAGTGGGACAGCCAAAGGACGAACGAAATAGAACGAGCGCTTGGAAGCATTCGCCCTCCTTGACTTGGTCTTATGTAACCAGAGATGTTCTTACACATTTTGAAGAGAAGACACTGGGTCCATCATAGATCTCACGTTTGTTAGCAGCTGCCTGATTGGCTTAGTTATATCGTGAAAAGTAAGCGATCATTACATAATTAGTGACCACCAAGCGATAATATTGGAGATAGGAATATCAAAACAGAGATCCAACGGGAGGGCAACGACCAAAAGAGTCGGTTGGAAAACGAAGGATTATGATAAGGAGACATTCTTGCTTGCCTTAAAGAGTTACAGGACGAGATTGAGCTGGATCCCTGGGGGCGACCGTACCAAGTAGTAATGAAAAAGATAAAGGATGGTTATATTCCCTCTTCTTTTTAGAAGAAGGAATATGCTCGGAATGGCTGGACCGTATCGTGACTACGCTTTAACTGAAAGTAACAGCTATCCCCGAAGCGGAGGCCAATGACTCTCAGCTGACCATTAAGTACCTGGGAATCACCATGGACGCCAGACTTACGTTTAAGCAGCTCTTCTCAAGAGGGTTAGCAATAATGCAGCAAAAGTCGGTGCTGCACCATTGCGACTAAAGCCAAATGTGGATGGACTAACGCAAAGTCGAAGGTTACTCCTAGCCAATGTAGGCTGCCTTCTTCTTCCCATCTCTTCCCTTCTATTGCAATTCTAGCAGTGTTAACTACTAAGCTTACGGCGTCAAGAGTAGAGCGTTCTTTCTTGAAACCGTATTGATATTTCGCTAGTCCACCTGGTTCTTCAATAACTTGGTTCATTCTAATGCCGATTATGCGCTCTAAAATCTTGCTTGGAATGTCCAGCATGCATAGTAATCTGTATGAGGCAGCTTCTCCAGGTGGCTTATCTCCTTTTGGTAGTAGTACAGGACGTTGCTTCTTATAGTTCTTAGGAAACATGCCTTCTCCGAGACATAAATTGCACAGGTATACAAAGACATCGGGACGTACCTGTATGGCTTCTTTTAATGCAATATTGTGTATGCCATCTAGGCCTGGAGCCTTGTTGTTCCTAATTCTTTTGCATGCAGCCAGTAATTCCTCAATGGTGATTGTTGGAATGATTTCGTCATTTGCCTCCGCTTTAGGTATAGCTGTTACTTCCAGTTAAAGGGAAAACAGTGTAGTCACAATGTGATATAGAAATTCTGGGCTCTTAGGAGGGTGGGATATAACCTCCCTTCATCTTTTTCATTACCACTTGGTACGGTCACCCCCAGGGATCCAGCTCAACCTTGTCCTGTAACTCTTTAAGGCACTGTCGTTGATTTTCTTAGATTTTTTTCTTGAGTATCCGTTTAGCATCCTTTATTTCTTTGTTTCAGGCATCTACTACTTGACCTCGACCAATATTATAGTATTTCTTTCTGGACCGCTTTTCCCGTCTTCTGATTCAATGAAACTCGCTGCGGGCAGTGTCAATTTCTTTATCCCAGCAGTATACTGGCGGACGTCTATAATTGGGAGCCCCTCGCTGCATCGTTGCGTTGCAGGCTCGGATGATATTTCCTATTACCTGTTCGACCTTATCATTCGTAGATCCAAACAGCTGTATTTCTTCTAGAGCCAGCAAGAATGTCTCCTTATCATAATTCTTCGTTTTCCAACCGACTCTTTTGGTCGTTGCCCTCCCGTTGGATCCCTGTTTTGATGTTCTTATCTCCATTATTATCCAAAACTAAATTGTCAAACATTTTGAAAAAATGTATGACAATAAAAAACGATGTCTATTTTCTGTAAATTTTAAACCATTTTGATGACTAGTTTACACATCGAAAACTAAAAAAAAATGGGTTTGTCATGTTGTACGATTACGGGAGTGAAAAGGCTTTAATTAAGTTAAAATTTAAGAAAAATATCAATCTTTTGATCACCCCGGCTAGGTTCTTTTTGCAGCTTATAAATCCATTTAGTTTAAAACCGAAGTTCAAAACTAAAGCTAACTAATGTTCAGAATGATTTAAGATAATTCATGATTTTATAAGGTTATGAGGACCCTATGATACTTAAAATATTGAGGTTTAAATCTTTTCATGAAAATTATATGATTTGATATTGTAACGGGTGCTCCTTATGTAAAATCATTAAGATTAAAAGTATTCTAAAAATCAATAATATACTGTATATTTAAACAATATTTTATCTATTTGAAGTATACATTTTGTTGGAGGAAGCTACGTGCCAAAAAATTGGCAGCGGTTTTTTTATTTTCTTCATCTGTCAGTCGCTTATACTGCAGCTCGGTAAACTCGGCATGCGTGTGTGAGTGTGTGTGTGTTTTTTTATGGCAAAGGCAGAGCAAGCTCTGCACAAGTGGCCCTTCGACACCGGATACCCACAAGTACTATTGTTAAACAATACTTCTGTGGGGCCCGTTAACTAGCCTAGTTAACTTATCCTTTGAAGTTTGACATTTCCATACATCCCCGATCCACCAAAGTGATTAGAGGTTTAGGATCAAACTCACTTTTTTTATTCTGCATCGTTTAGCCATCTGCTCCCTGCAACATCCTCCTGTCATCAACTTCAAGCAGCATCGACGGGTCATCTCTTAACAGACTCAACCCTGACACTTTCTCTCCATCAGGTAAGGGAGTCTGGGTTCAATTCAGTTACCTACGTTCCTCAGCATTGGTCTGAGGAGCACTTACAGGTACTCAACCATAGATCCTACGTTCCTCTACATAGGGCAGGGGAGTGTCACGGATAATTAGGGGGGCTAGGAGGGTGCTCTGGCAGCACAAGTGACGAATGCTTTTAGTCCAGAACAGGGTTATCCCACCACTTTTGCCCGCAAAGACTTTATTCAGTCCAGAACAGAGTTTATTGGGTGTTTGGGAGAGCTCTGCTCTCGTCCGTGGTCGCCGGTGATCTGCCCGCTCTGCCGTCAACGCGACTCGTCGGCGGCGAGCGGTCGCACGTGCAAAGGTGCATACGCTGCACCTTCTGCCATGCGAACCCCAGGCAGCGGCGTTCCCTGCTGACGATGCGCATTGTCCCTGCGCATTGGATTCTAACCAAACCCCACTGATTACGTGAATGTCAGTGCTAAAAACTATGTAATGTATGTGTGTATGTGTGAATCGCGGGTGTTGTTCCTGACAGCCGCTGTTGTCTTACACAATTAAGAGGCAGAGACCTCAAATACAAAGTTTTCCTTATTCTAGTTTGATAAAACCAAATAAGTAAAAGAGCGTCATAAGGAGCGCTCGTACATATTTGTATGAGAAAGAAATTAATAAAGCGTGATCAGCGCTATTACAAAGTATGATTAAACAGCATAATAATTCAAGCAGATAATTATAAGCAGTAAAAAAAAATGGAATAGTTGAGGCCTTGCTTTAGCCAAGTGCTGTCGCTTGGGCCTGGCGAAAACCTGGCCCTTCGCCGCATACATAGCCGGCTTACCTTATCTCATTGCCATGCGCTTAGGCGATTTGGCGCCGCACGACGCAGTGTGCTTTTTGCCAAAACTCTTCTTACGATTTAAGGAGGGCTTGGCGCGCCACCCTTAACTTAAATATAAACAATATTGGCTGAAATTTAGACAATAAACAAGCATATATTATGATAGAATGAGCGATGCACATTAGTGCACATATTCAAGAATATACAGGGTGTCTGAAAAGTTCCGGAACGGCATGATAACATCCGAACTAACAAAGGTAAAAAAAAATAAAAACACATGGTTGTTAGGATTTTTTCCCAGCTATCCGATGGGAACCTTAAATTTGACCTTGACCAAGTCCTTCAAGGTCATTTGAAGGTCAAA
>JAZHPH010000157.1:94676-192531 GCA_037356405.1 Nasonia oneida
CTTGAGTTTCCAGCCGCCATGTTGGAACTGCCATATTGGATTTTGCAAAGGCGCACACGGAATCTGAAAGTAGATGTCCTAAGCTTCAAAATGAGCCCTCGGGCGATTTTTTTGGTCACTCCAAATTTTGGACACAGTGCTGATCCGGTTGACATGGATCGTCCCATATATATGTTATACGTACCCTATAAGCCATTTAAACCTTAAAATAAGGATTTGAGAGGGTTCGATCATCTGGATCATGACCAAAAAATTCCTGGAGATACCTTTTTTTAGTCCCAAAGTACTTGTACAAGTGCCGTAATATCACAAGCATAAGCCTCTATGCTAAAAATCAATTTAGCAGTCTATAATGCTAAAATATGATTTAAATACCACTATATGCCTAACAACAATATGTTTATGTATAACGCTCACCACCAACAGATTTATAGAGTTAGTTTGCATAAAAAGAAAGACATTTTTGCAATAAAAAGTTGATATTGCATGGGTATTCCTTACTAGAAATATGCATCTTTTTAATAACTTATTAAAATGCACTGTTCCGATAATATATAATTGACAATTCATTGCTTATGTCATGCACACGCGCGTGTATATATATATCTATATATATATATATCTATATATATATATCTATATATATATATATATATATATATATATACAGGGTGTTTCATTTTAATCCGACCACGACAAAAAACCATGGAAAAACTAATTTTAACGAAAAATGACCTTAACAAAAGTTGAAGGGGGTAAAAGGGGCCATCTAATGACACCAACACCTATGACCTTAAACTCAATTTTCAAGGTCATTTGAAGGTCATTGTGTTTTTTTAACAGGAATCCCTATTTTTGACCTCGGAATACGGAGCAGCGGAAAAAATTACGTCGGAAATGACATTTCAAGTTTGCCTTAGTGACCTTGAGAAGGTCAATTCAAGGTCAAATAAGAAGTATCATCCTAAGATTGTTTTCCTTTCAATTTTTTCGTAGAATTATCATTTTGTTATTGTAATAAACATTAAGAGATTAATTGACTTAAAATGTGATTATGCTTTGCTGACTTCAAAGCCATTTTGTAAGGTCAAAAGTACAAAAATGCAATATCAAATGTTATGTGGAGTCCATATTTATATCCTAACTTTAGTGTTGCCCAGGAACAACGACGTGGACGTAATAGGATTGTGTTCCCTTTGGGGTGCTTGATTAGAGTGAGTCTCCTTGCCTCTCACTTTTATTATGTACAGATTTGAATGTAGGTGCCCAAAGACACCACCATTTTTTTGGATTCTATTCAGTTCTTGGGATGTTTTCGTAAGCGAATTTTTATCCTATCTTTAGCGTTACTCAGGAACGACGTGGACACAATTGGCTACTAATTTTCCTCTTCGAATTTTGCCTGAATTTATTGTTGAAATAAATAATTTATTTTATAAAGATGATTTTTCATGTTGAATTTTCCCGCGACTCATTGTTGAAATAGACAATTTTTCTAATAAGAGATCTCTTTTCATATGAATTTATCCTCTACTCATTGTTACTTACACTTAGTATTCAATAGTTTACTAGTTATTGAATAGTTATTGATTAGCCAAACTAATCAAATATCATTTGTTTAACATTTTCTCTTTTTCATTCATTGACCTTTATTTTTTCTATTAAAATTTATTACTCATCGAAAGCTATCTAATTTGATCAGTTTGGTAAAAACAAAATTTTTTATTGAACTTGTTATAAATTTTTAACAATGGCTGATTATCCAGCCGCTGAAAGGGTTGATATTTTATTGATTCATGGTGAATCTAGACGTAATTATCGACAAGCTGCAGCCTTGTATCGAATTCGATATCCCGATAGAAGACATCCAAGTCATACAACCATTCGTGAGATTTACCGTAGAGCTCAACAAGGGCAACTAGCATGGGTTAGAGAACGTCGTAATTACAACGAAGATGATCTTCGTGTAATGGTCGTTTTAGCAATGGTTCATTTGAATCCCCACGTTAGTACCCGTGAAATTCAAAGGCAAAGTGGTATACCTATGGCTACTGCTTGGAGAATACTGAGAAGTCAACGTTATCATCCATATCATATTACTTTGACTCAGGATCTCACACCTGCTGATATGAGGTTAAGGCTACAGTTTTGCCAATGGGCACGACAAATTATTGCTAATGATCGTCACTTTTTTCAATACGTAATGTTTTCTGATGAAACAAAATTCAAAAGCAATGGAGAGCTTAACCGACACAACTGTCATTATTGGTCGAATGTTAATCCGCATTGGTACAGGCAGATAGATAACCAAAATCGTTGGAGTCTTGATGTTTGGTGTGGAATTGTTAACGGATACCTTGTAGGCCCATACTTTTTCGATGAAAATGTAAATGCCCATAATTTTTTACAGTTCCTGAGAGAACGTCTTCCAGTACTTCTTGAAGAAGTAGATTTATACACAAGAGCAATAATGTGGATTCAATTAGATGGAGCTCCTGCGCACTATGCTCGAATAGTTAGACAATATCTTAATAAAAATTACCGTGACAGGTGGATTGGACACACTGGACGTGGAGATTTGGGTGTTCGATGGCCACCGAGATCTCCAGATATCACCCGATTTCTATTTGTGGGGGTATTTGAAAGATGTTGTTTATGAACATGAAACTACAACAAGGGAAGATATGATCCACAGAATTCAAACCGCTTGTGAAAACATCCCAAGAGCTGTATGACTCAGAACAGTAGAACATTTTCAGCAGCGAATTGAATTGTGTATCCAACAAAATGGTGGTGTCTTTGAGCACCTGCGTTGAATTTTGAGCAAAAGTGAGAGGCAAGGGGACTCACTCTAATCAAGCACCCCAAAGGGAACACAATCCTATTACGTCCACGTCGTTGTTCCTGTTTAACGCTAAAGTTAGGATATAAATATGGACTCCACATAACATTTGATATTGCATTTTTGCACTTTTGACCTTACAAAATGGCTTTGAAGTCAGCAAAGCATAATCACATTTTAAGTCAATTAATCTCTTAATGTTTATTACAATAACAAAAGGACAATTCTACGAAAAAATTGAAAGGAAAACAATCTTAGGATGATACTTCTTATTTGACCTTGAATTGACCTTCTCAAGGTCACTAAGGCAAACTTGAAATGTCATTTCCGACGTATTTTTTTCCGCTGCTCCGTATTCCGAGGTCAAAAATAGGGGTTCCCGTTAAAAAAACACAATGACCTTCAAATGACCTTGAAAATCGAGTTCAAGGTCAAAGGAGTTGGTGTCATTAGATGGCCCCTTTTGCCCCTTCAACTTTTGTCAAGGTCATCTTTCGACATCAGTAAAATTAAACCAGACAAACAGCTGTTTAGCAGATTTTTTGTTATTTGACCTTGAATTGACCTTCTCAAGGTCACTAAAGCAAACTTAAAATATCTTTTGCGACGTAATTTTTTCCGCTCTATCCGATTCCAAGGTCAAAAATAGAGGTTCCTATTTAAAAAAATCACAATTACCCTCAAATGACCTTGAAATGCGAGTTCAAGGTCATAGGTGTTTGTGTCATTCGATGGCCCCCTTTACCCCCTTCAACTTTTGTTAAGGTCATTTTTCGTAAAATTAGTTTTTCCATCGTTTTTTGTCGTGGTCGGATTAAAATGAAACACCCTGTATATATACACGCGCGTGTGCGTGTGTGTGTATTACACGCGTGCACCTGAAAATCCCGTCAGTCGTCAGTCGACCGTCGTGGTGTTAACACCGTAATGAGTAAATTACTCCGTAGCTCCCCAAAGTGCCTTGAAAAATCGGAGGCACTTTGGATAGATAGAGAAGAGGGGAGGGATTCTCTCCAAAGTGTCTTGAAAACACAGAGGCACTTTGGATAGCCAGAGGGAGGAGAAATACTCTTTCTAAAGTACAAATGGCACCATGGAGAGTAAACAATTTCAGCCTTGAGCTCTCACTGGCCTGGGTGAGGGGTCAAGGTCAGTTTTGTTTACTTTCTCTGTGGTGCCGGGATACTACTAATATAAAAAATAAATGTTTCATAAAGATGAAGCTTCTCTATGATATAACTAATACATATATAAAAGTAGGATACTTTTTAAAAATCACAAAAATGTATATAAATACTTTATTTAGAATGGTGTCAACATATCTCGTGCATCACGGATACTGTGCAACTGCAGAATCTTTTGCCCACAGTACAGGACAAATTTTCCAAGAAGATCTACATTCTATTAAAAATAGACAAAGTGAGTTCTTTATATCTATTCTATCTTTGTACATTATTCAATTTCTTTACTTTAATGTTAAAAATATTTATTTATACTGTAACTTAACAGGGAGACCATTCTCTGTGGGTAATGTATTTTGCTCAAAATTGATGAGTGGCCTTCTTTTACGTCTAACTTTAATCCTTGTAAATATGTTTCAATGAGTCTTTGTACGGGACTTGTATGGTATTATTGGCTTATTTTATTGAATTGTTTATTACTAAGGTGAGTTTTAGCCCTCCATTGGCCCTCCATTAGCACCCTCTGTGCCACCTTCTTAGCATCACTCATTTAATAGTACATTGTGCAACTAGGGGGGCAAAATTAGATTTTTCAAGTGAGGATGATGTTAGCGGCTTACGACGCCCTTGACGCTGCTATGAAAAGCTCGATTTTCCATTCGTTTTTCATGCACGAAAAAGAGCTTTTTTCATGCACAAATTGTAAAAAATATGAAATTATTCATGAGACATTTATCATTTTTCATGAGAATAAATGTCGTGTCTAATAATCTACATAATATTAAAATATTATATTTGATTATTTTTGTAAAAATTTCCCAACACTTCTTAATATATAGTAGCGCGATTCACCTCACTCCTAACGTCGCTCGGTTAAAATATATATTGCCATAGTGATAAAATTCAAGTTTTGTTTAGATCTTTCTTCTTAATGTCAATTCCTACTAGAGGTAGAGTATTAAATAATAAAGATTTAAAACAAAAAAATTACGCTATAATTTATAATGAAAGGTAAAATTTTGAAACTGTAAATATAAAAAAACTATGACAGTCAAGAAAATAAATTTCAAATTCCAAATTTTAAACAAAAATACTCTAAACTCTTTTTATTTTATATTTCCTAATATTTCAAGTCAACATTTTCGATTTATACATTTTTTTAATTTCATAATTTCAGTTTTTTATTTTTGCCTTTCATGCTTATTTTTTCGATTTTTCTAAATTTTAGACGTCAAGTTAAATTGATTATTTAATCACTGATTATCATGAAAATGAATACGCTAAAATTTTCTACGTCAATTCGTTACTGTCAATGTGATATTTACAAGATTGTTCACGCATATCTTTTGAACAAGTACAGTATCAGGCTAATTATGATTGCGGTGTTTTTGGTATATCATTTGCAGTCGCTATTGTATTTAATATCTGCCTATGCAATTTTCAATTTAATATTAGTAAAATGAGAGAACATTTGATAAGAATGAATGATACATCAACTTTTATCATTTTTTCCAATCTCAAAAGATTATAAAAATAAAATTTATTTTGAAACAATTGCTGAAATTTTAATTATAAAAAACCTTACTCACGTAATATAATTTGCTGAATTTAAATTATACTTTGATAACATTAATATTCCCCAACGCCTACGCAGCAGCCCATGTAAAAAATGCATAGACTATACAAAATTTGTGTTTTTACGTTTATGCTTAAATGCTTAAAACACGAATGAGTATACATAAATTTTACACAATCAAAGTATTGTATTTACATAGAATTAATTTGTCATACATTTTTATAATTTTTGAATAACACGTTTGTTACATATCTATTACAATTTTTTTCATACACATTTGGCGGCGGACAAATACGATTTTGAAAGAATAAAATTTTGCCTTGTATTTGATTCAAAGGTAGAATTAAGTTATTATATCGTAATTAAAATTATAAATTTTATTGCTATCAATCACAATATTACTAAACGTTTCTGATGCACGCAATACATTCATTCAATGAAATTCTTTTTACAGATCCAAGAACGTTAGCACCTTGATTTTGATCAATATCGAAGTCGTTAACATTCTCTCGTATACTTTTCAAGATCTGAAATGCGTTGAGCATTTTGATAGTATTTATAAGTTCAGCATCTACTTTATTTGGACTATGAATTATTTTTTTATAATAACCGTTAGCATCCTCAAAAGGAAAAGTAGACCAGACCCATAATGGGCCCCACAATTTAACGAAATGTGCAAGATGCCTCAGTATATGAACGTTAAATGAGCTTTTGTTTTTTCCATATAAATCTACTAATTCATCGGCAAACCTAGTTAAAATAATATCAGCTGTGTCTATTTCATTAGTATAGATTTTAGATTGCAACAGAATTCGGATACCGCGTGAAAGAAGCAGAAAGTGGCCGTAGTACTTTTTCGGTAAAAAGTATTTTAATAAAACAGGAAAGTAATAAAGTAAAAAATCTCGTATTTCAGATGCCTTGAAAAATGTTCGATATTTTAAAGTTCGGGGTGTTCTAGCTACATAATCTGGGGGCATGATATCTGAGATCATGTTGTTTATTAAATTTCGCTATCGCGGATCTATGTAGAATGGTTTCGTATGATTTTTTTTATCAAATTATAGTTTTGTAAGCATAGTAACAACACCTGTGAGGACGCAGTGCATGTAATCAGGTATGAATGATTCGGCAATATCAAAATGTGGAATTAGTGCAGGTATAGTAGTTCCTTTTACATCTTTTTCGTGTTCTAAGTTATTATTCATGGCGTGTTGACCTTGTTTAATTATATTTTCGTGTGTTCGCATAGGCGGAGGTGGACCCAAAGAAATATATACGTAGTTGTGACCATTTTCTGTTTCAACTGAACAACCCTCATATTCGTAATAAGAACATCCAAATTTTCCATTATGTGGCATTACATTTTGGGCAGGTGCTCTCGCAACAGCATCTAAACTTGCTACTGGCGCGATGACTTTGCTGTGTACCATTAGATTAGTTTCTTTGTTGTACCAAATGAATCTATGTTGATATAATTTTTTTAATATTATAGAAAATGGTTTGAGAAAAGAATTTAGGTTAGATTTTTTTACTCTACTGTAGTAAATGCCAGCTAAATATTGATGATTTCTTCTTTTTCCGGAGGTATATTAACTATTTGTATTTCTATAGGCCAAATTTGTCCATTTGAGATTTTTGAAATAGATGCGCCATCGGTGTTCCACAGTAAACATACATCGTAGCTATCTCGGATTATTTCTTTCTTTAAATTTAAATAACGGACAGCAGAAGTTATATCACATATTGAATTACTATCCATGTTTTTGTTGTCTTTGTGTTCTTCAATAAATTTATGTAAACTTTCAGTTACAAAAGCATCTTTAAGCACACGTTCCAAACAGTATTCTAAACAAAGAGCCATTCGTGTTGATAGATTGACATTGGCCACAAATTACTGTGCGACTACCTTTAGTAATGTTTCCTAAGTAGTGTAAACAATCCTTGCAAATTTGATGTTTCCTCGCGATATCAGTGCGGCGGTAAGAGCGAATAAACCATTTTTAAAAATTTGTACGAAGTGTTTGGTAAATTATTAGGTTTTGGTAAAATTACGAGTAACAATGACAGCAAATTTGCGAGAGTCATCTTCGATAATCAATTATCTATAATAAATTTCATTATAAGAAAAACTGCGTCACCAAGGGTTAAATCGCCAGTGAGGAATAATTTTCTGTTCATCCAGTCTAGACTATCATCAATATCATTCGATGTTTCAGTAGGAAGCTCTGGAAAATGTTTATTAGCTGCAAAATTGAACTCGGCAGGGATAAAATCGGCGATGTTGTCGTTCGGTGGCAACCGAATTTCCTAAAAAATGTATTAGAATTTTTGTAATTCATCAAACCGAGTGATCAATTCGCGTTGAAACTTAAGATACCTCGCCAATAACACGTGCAAGCTATTCTGTGTACGAGTTGTAAATAAGAATGTATACGTATTGTAGGTAGGTATACGTTCGTAGTGTATTATGTTTAAATATGTATTATAGATAGGTATATGTACGCAGTTTAAATTATTTTGATGACTTTAAGCTTGGGTTTGTTTCGAGTTTTAAAACTTTTTCGAACGTTTATAACAAGTGCAACGTAAAAAACGGAAAAATTTTTAAATAAATTCTATTCAGAATCAAAATAAATTACACCTATACTTTACTAAAATAAACATTATCGCTTTATTATTCGTGCACTCTCAACACTGACCTACAACTAGCCCAGTTTCTCTTTTTTAAAACTTTGCTCCGCTTATCTCGAAGCGACGAACAATGAGGCTAAATTCATACACTCTCGGTTTCCCAATTCTCGAAAAAGGCGGTCGCGCGCATTACACTTCTCGTCTAAAAGAAAAGAAAGACTGCGACAGTAAAAAAGCATGAGTATCTCGAATTGGAGCGAAAGAATACCTCGGCGACGAAGGATTCGACCAGACTTCACTCCTCGATTACGCGCACGCAACAAGGACGCACGATTAAATGCGGGCGCGGAAAGAGACGCGTGTATAGTATATAGCGGGAGTATATAATATGTAAATATGAATGTACGTAGGTATTCGTACGTGGTGTAGGTAGTGTATTATGTGTAAATATGCATTGTAGGTAATGTATACGTACGTAGTGTAGATTATTTTTGAAAATTTTAAAATGAATTCAACTCACATATTTATTAGTCAAGCCCATTAATTCTATCTCATTTATATTTATGGAATGCTCATCTTGAGATTCATCGTCTTTTCACCGTCTTATGGAACAACTCTGCTTTTCCACCTATTCCGCGTAGAGTAAGGAACTCGCCCCGTCTTATTGAATACAGTTTATATTAATAAATTGTGATGTTTTTCGTGGTTTTGTTTAAACTCAATAAATACCCCATCTCCATTGTTACGTCCTGACTATCCTAAATTGAATAGATAGGAACGTAATGATATGTGTAGTGGCGAGGCTGTAAGAAATTGTTAATTCGCGCCTAACACTCTCACTGTTAGTAAAATAAATGTGAAACTTACCTTTACGGTGAATCTGGTACTAGTTGAGTAGATTGCAGCTGTAGACTCGTACTGGGTAGTTTGGATTTTCTCGTAAATGAATATAACTCACAAGATCTCTTTTACGGTAAACCGATCGTTTATTCAAATAATTTTTAGAAGTGAAAGTAAATAATAAATCTCGTTTCAATGTAAAATAATATTCTCACTTAATTTAAAAGAGCTAAGACTTGTAGTTTATAAAATCTGTATATTTAGACTTTGTAAGAAATATATAATTACGGCTAGGCAGCTTTAAGTTTTAAAATAATTGTCACCGATTGTCGGACCGGCGCGATACGGAGCTCGTGACTGACGACGAAAAACTGTCGATGAAAATCGTACAAGGCTTATTTAAAACTTAGCATCTTTCTAAAATTCGGTCATTTTTTTCGCAAGGTAAATCGAAATCGTATTACAAAAGTGATTATTTTGCATTTTGCGAACTCAACTCATAAGCGACACTGACGCATTGGAAAATTGAGTTTCAGCAGTTTTTATTTAATTTATGCCATATAGAATTGTTCAAATCATAAAGAAATATTACTAATAGTAAGCATACGTCGTACGACGAAACACCTGGGGTCCAAGTTATTGCAATAGGATAATTGCAATAAAAAAAAATTATAAAGTCGGTCGATAATGAGTGAGTTTTACATGCAGAATTTTACAAATTAGCCGGTTGTTTCTAAAGCATCTTTCTGCGGTATGGTTTGTGTTTTTGCATATTGTGCAGAATTCCTCTTGCTCTCTTTCTAGCATTCTAATCTTTTCACAAATGTCTATTTTCTGTCCAGACTTATCGCGGTACTCACAAAATGATTATCTAGATTTTCCTCGATCTTCTAAAGCCATTAATTTCTTGCCTAAGCTGATTACATGACCTGTTATTTTGCAGTATTTGCAATATTTCCGCTGAAGACTTCTGTTGTAATTATTATTGTTGGTTTGATGCGTTTGCTGTTTGTTTTAAAATTTATTACAAAATTTCGCTGCATGACCCGTTTCTTCACACATCTGGCATTTAAACTGTTGTTTAGGTTTATATTCTGCAAAAAGGATTTTTGCTTGTTCACACTCTACTTCTTCATGTCCATCTGTTTCACAAATTGTACAAATTCAGAATGGTGACCTGCTTTCGCCTACTTTACAATATTTTATTGTATGACCTTTTTGCACATGACATCTGGACAATCCTGTACTGTATGCCCCACAGGGTCACAATATTCACATTTATCTATATTATTGATCATTGTATTTGAACATATATTTGGGTTATGTCCTGTTTCTTTACATTTCCAGCATATTTCATAATCTCTTATGTAAGGACATGTCCCACATCGTGTCCCATTTCTTGGCAATATTGGCAATGATTATTCTGTTTCTTGTTGAATCGGCTTACGCTAATTGAATGTTCTGGTTGGCTGGAAAATTTACAGAATAACTTGATTTTATTCTTGACATTCATGCAATTATTAGAAAAATGATCCACTCCTTTACAGTATACACATGCTGCTGCACGACAAAAAAGAGCCTCGTGCTGGAAGTCTCTACATATTTGGCATGTCAGCACTTTCTGTGGTTGCTCCATTTTTCGTTCATAATCTTCATACGCAGTGGTCACGGTGCTTCTGCTTATCTCTTTTCTTTTCCTTATGTCGGTTTCAATTTCTATTGCTGCCTTTGAAATGTCTTCTACGCTCCCCCATTTTCAATTAGGCTACACACGCGCTACAGCTGACAGCGCAACTTCAGCAGTGCCACGAGCCAGCGAGCGGTGGTAGCAGCAACACCGAAAGAAGAGGGAGAGCGCGCAACACACGATGTATATATGTATATAGAAGCGGCGAGCGCAGCGGCGCAAGAGAAGGAGAAGCGGCGGCAGCGGCGTAGCACGCGCATATTACAAATTATTTGTATGAATGGTTTTTGTACATAGGTGTGAATGACTGTGTGAAAGTGTGAATGTGATAGTATTTTCGGTGGCACGATCCCCGCTCTCTCCGAGGCCTATAAAAGGACCCGCACGGCCAGTATGAGCTCACTAGCTCCAGCGCAACTTAGGCGCCTAGTCAAAACTCCCGAGCAACTTATGTCTCGAGTAAACGACTTAGAATATTGTCGAATATTTCTACACTTATACAAATTTCGAGTTAGGCACGATATCGCATCATAAAGCGTATCAATCCTAGACTTAGAAAAATTCTAATTCTTGTCAAAATAATTTAGAAAAATTTTGTTACCTAATTTAAACTTGTAAAATTTCGAATACGATCAGATAATGCAAATTTAAGGGTATCTGCATAAAATCTCTTCTTGTAACGATACGATTCAAAACAGATTACGCAACTTAAACGCGTATCTGTTTATTTTTGTTTGTAAAAATCAAAGCGGATGTACCCATTTAATTTTTGTGATACTTAGAATATATGCAAGATATACGCAATATTCTATTATTTATTTGAATATATTTATTTGTGTTATAAAGAACAAAAAACTCTTTATTGCGATAAACCTCCACTACCTGGTATCCCGGACCTGAACTATCATAATTGAGAATTATTATAAAAATTTAAAATCTTCTTATTTAATCTGTTGTCAGAATCGAGACGCAGATTAGTAAATGTTAGTAGTAAGAAGGGCCATATAGCGAGACAGGCGTTATTGATTTTCCCCCTCCCCTCGGCTTCGGGGCCTAGGCCGGTATAGCGTACATCCCCCTCCATCTCATTATCTCTCTCTCGGCCTGGGGGTCTGTTATGGTGTAGAGCATTTTTGATTTTTCGAGGGTCAGATAAGGTGTACCTGTTGCTAAGTGGACATTAAATAATGCAACAGATATGTCCTTATTTGAGGCTGACATGGTGTAGAACCGCCATATTTGCGCTCTCCACTTTCATGTGTGTGCGTTTGTTCTATACGTATGGGTGTTTTTGTGGCCCTGAAAAGGGCCGATGGTTTCTATGAAATATAAATTATAATTTTTTATAACCCTTTTTTCCGGGTATAGATCCGGTATTTGTAGAGTATTTTTCTATAATTGATTTGAAGGCGTTTTTTTCTTCCTACTTTTGGTTTTTCTTATCATCGATGAGTGGCTTATAGCCGGTCTTTTTTGCGCTGTGCTCCTGACCCATCGTGGTTGCCTAGTCGTCTCCAAGTGAGACGCGACGCTTATCGGGCGCTATTTATAGCGGTAAAATAATAGTTGGAAAGAGAGGGAAAAACGTTACGATCTCCAGATAGATAAACATTTATTGTCAAAGCCGATTCTCTCGTTTAAATTATCTGTTCTGTTGGTTCTACGAAATGTTTTTAGTTTAGTGTGCGTTTTTTATAACACTCTCTATAACAGTCTTTTTTTACCCCACTGTCATTCGAGCGCGCTAACGCTAATTTTCCTGCGCATACATCCATCTTGCGCATTGGCTGATTGCCGAATAAGGATCTTTAATAATTGTTGCGGTATAAATAAGGAAAGATGTGATGGTGAATAATAATAAAATGTTTTTTTTAATGTATTAAAAGTTTATTCAGGAAAGTATATACATGGTGTACGCAAGAGGTTACATTTTTAGGCAAATTTTACATAATTTAGTACATTTTTTGCGATGAACGGTAAACCGGACACGAGGATTTCGGATAATACAATTCTCAAATATTGCTCTTTAAAATTGTCGTTGAAATCGTCGACCATTTTATCCAGTACAAAGCCATGTTATGTCTCGAATAAGACTGTTTAAATTCCTTGAAATCTCTCAAAATGTTCTTAATGTTTTGTGGTTCTTCGGCTTCCAGAGCAGTCTTCAAATATTCGAGAACGTAGTCGTAGGTACGGTTTACCTTACCGACTAGAGTTTTCAAAGCAATCAAACGTTGATCGACTAGTGAACTACGTAGACGGAGTCCTTCAAATGTTGGGTGTTGCATTACGATACCCGGTGGGTTAGATGTTTTCATTTTTTTACAAACCGGCTGAGCGATTTCTCCTTCTTCGTCTTCTTCGCTTGGCTGTGTGTTTTTAGGCCTTTCGTCGTTTGTGATTGACTTGATGCCGTACGCGGTTGAAAAGTTTAAGTCGTGATTTGTAAGATAGATCTTAACCGGGTGTCCAAATTCGTGATAAAACGAATAAGAATTGTTCAAATAAGCTGTTATAGCGTCAAACTGATCTTTTAAAAGAGTCCAGCTGTTTTCGTCAAGATTTATCATGTTTTCCGAAACATCTTTCATGGAATGTATACAAATGCCTTAACGAATGATTATCTATAGGGACCAGCATACGTACGTTACAACCGCATATCGATGGCGGACGACGTCCGTCGTGTATGAGTATACAAGGAGTTAGTGGTGCAATGGTGCTAGCATTGCAGCTGAATGAGTTCTGTATACGCGTGGCGATTTCGGCAGGGGTGTTACAGAAATCCGTTTTTATTTTAATCATTTTCCCTATTAGACATAAAAGGCGAAGCACAACGAGAAGTGTGTGTCACTTTTCATGAGTGTTGTGCACGGAAAAGACCTCTTTCATTTACCGTTCATAATGGAAAACTCTACTGAAAATAAGTTTCGCGGTATTATTATACGTGTAGTGGATTTGTTGCGATTAAGCGCAAATCATACTGCTATTTGGAGAGTGTGCACTGAGTGGCGTCGTCGCTTGAGACGCATAAGTTGCATACATCTGAAAAGAATGTTTCGTTGGATTCTTAGCTGCTGTATTATTCGTGAAATTGCTCGCCTGTATCGCTTGATATTCCGTGGAAATCATTTGGCTGTAAGCACACCGGCCGAATTAATTTTACTACGTGATCTACATCAGATGGTTCCTTTGCAGTGTTTAATGACTGAATGCGACGAATATGTTGGTAAGTACTCAACTTTGTAATATTATTTTTTTAAATCAACACATTTCTTATAAAATATGTTTTACAGCGCGCGAAAATCTTCTAAGGGAAACGCGCGATGACAACGATCATGGCGATGAAGAAGATAGGCAAATTTATACCGTTTTGTCTTGTCTTTTGTCTTGTCTAGGGCCCAGGCAATCAGCGAAGCAACTGTCAGAATTAAAGGAATTTAGATTCGTGTGAAATCATAAACATTTATTTCCTTAAAACCACATCATTTTCTTCTATTTTACTAAATCATTCAAAATCAATTTTAAACGTGCTAAAAAAATCAAATTATATTCAGTTCAACTATATCGCAGCGCCTCGAAAGCCTACTGCGTAAAAACTATCAATCAACAAATATTTTCGTTTTCCGTTTTGAAATCCTACTTCGCACAATAAACTCTTCGTATCGATGTCAAATTATTATCCAACAATTCTTAACAAAACCGATTCAAATACGAATACGAAAGCATAACAGCGTAAAATAGAAATCTTCGCATATACATTCTTATCATTTCAAATCGCCGCTCTGGATGATGCTTCTCTGCTTCTTGCTTTCCGCTCTGGGTCGTGATAATGATCATTCCTAGCCGTGCTAAGTAATGCACTTTTCTTTAAACAGCGATGCCGTAACTGCTGTACCCAGTAGCCTCGTCGTTCTTGCAGACATCAAATTCTTCCTAGAAAAATTCAATAGGCAGTATATTTGCAATTTTAACTCTCAATAGATATGAAATAAAAACAACGCATTGAATTTCCATGCCAAAAATATTTAAAGTGTTTCTTTGTATTCTCTATTCCAAAAATAAACGATAACCGCGCGCATTGTCGATTCGCGCATATGAGAGCCAAATGACGGAGAAACGTTCGCTAAAACTACTAATAGGTAGAATATATTATTAATAAAGAATAAATACGCCCCACTTGCTATTATCTCTAGTAGCCCTCGGTTACGTCCGGAACACTATACGTCGATGGGTACCATTGCGATCTGCAAAACGTAGATTGTCTTACGATTTGGACGATGACGACGGTGACGATGACGGCGCTGGTACGAGTGTACCGCGATCACGCCAGCGTGTATCGGGTCCATCAGCGCTTGTGCCATATACCGACGAGGGCACAGCTACAAGTGCGTGTGCAACCTCTGTTCCCGCGACAGAGCGTTTAAACGACGGTCATCAAGTCGAAATTTTGAGCGGATTTACGATGCTTGAAAGTAGCGGAGAGGGTGACGCTGATTTCACGCCGTCGTCGCCTATAGGACCTCCGCAGGCGTGTTCGACCCCACGTGCTGATAACGAGAATGACGAGTCGTGTTCGTAAGAAGATTTTTTTTTCGTCTCCAGATGTCGAAGCTTCTAATCGGGCTTTTATCGGACGATCATATCCGAGAAGTGATTTGGTACGTGTGATTCATCGTAATTATGCTGTGCCGAACGAAGCTGTGCAGTGTGCTATCGATGCACGATCAGTATCTGAAAGCAGTGACGAAGATGATGAACCTGCCAATAGCACAGCTACAGCAGCAGCAGCGGCAGCCTCTACAAATAATGCTCAGCGCGCAGCAATACAAAAGTTTTACTCGCGGCCCGTCCCAGAGGCCGAGCGTTCTTATCATCAGATCGTTGATCGCGCCCGAATGACGTATCATCGGTACGATGAAAGAGATGCTTTTGACAATAGGATAAATGAGCGTAAGTTTAATCTTTATTTCTGATATTTTATAGTTTGAGTACATTTTTAATTTACAACATTTTTTTCATTTTTTTTTTTTTTTTAAGAAAAGTTATAAAAAGAGTCGAAAATGGCACCGATTCTATAGAGCGGTTCAACGCGTCAAATTTAGATGCTTATATTGATCGTATATACAAAGTGCGTAGAGCCCAAGAGTTGCGATGGTTGTATACACAGGCCGAAGACGAAAATTCTCCTCTGTATAAGGCGCCGGACATCGTAGATTTACTGGTCCGTGTTCATGAAAATTTTAATGGACCGCCAGAAGAATGAATTCAAAAAAAAAAATTATTACTTCGCGCATGTGTGTTTTTAAAAATAAATAAAAATAATGGCTATCTAAAGTAATAGACTTGTTTTTTTTTGTAAAACTATTATTGCAGCAGCCTGTAGTGCCTCGATATCGCCGGAGTTTGAAATGCAGAACCGTGTCGACGATTTCGACTCATCCGAAAGTATCATAAATACTGCTGTTAACACGCCTATACAGATAGGCGGGGGATCAGAGGTACCTCGTCGGCCTCGTCGTCAAAGCAGCGATAATGACAACTCTACCACCCGAAGCAGCAGTGGCACCAGATATCGCAAGTGCAGCAGCAGCCGCCGTAGCAGCAGCGGCACCCGTAGTAGCAGCAGCAGCAGCAGCCGGAGTAGTAGTGGTGACCGTAGTATACATAGCGACAGTAGTGTGCATCGCGAGGAAAGTGCGCGTAGCGATGACGAGCAACGTGTACACAGCGATAATGATAGCGTCGAGGGTAGCGTTAGAGAAAACGATAATAATATGGGAATTCAAGGTCCAGGTGTTCGATTTGCCATCATAGAAGAGCGTAATCACTATGTACGTAGATTTCGTGTAAATGGTGTGCGAATAGTCATGCATGTGTTAGAGACTATGCCTGAAAATTTTGATCCTATTTTGTGGCTTGAGTTAGTAATGTGCGATATTCACGCGTATTTAGTATCAATGGCGGGCAGTAGTGATTTGATAGGCGTTACGATAAATAGTGAAAATTTCGCGCGCGGTTCAGCTGGTATTTCCCTACGGCCAGTCGCAAATTTTTTCGTGGATGATTTATGGATGCTTGTCAGCGGAGTAACGCAGAGCAATGAAAATTTCGAAATAGACGATAATTTTTCTATTGAAGCTACGTACGTGGAGGTGCCGCTTGGGGCTGGACGAAAGAAAAGTTTTGGTATAAATATGCTGGGTCAACGGTCTTTAATTTCCATCATTCGAAACTCTGATAATTTGTGCTTGCCGCGAGCATTAGTTGTTGGTGAGGCTTTTGTTAACTTAAAAGAAGACGCGACTGACACGACGAAAAAAACATGGACTGTAATACGTGACAGTCGTCGCGCCTTACAAAAGGAGCGCGCGTTACAGTTAACTGCTGCAGCTGGCGTTACAATACCGCCGGCTGGGTTTCGCGAAATTCAAAAATTTCAATACTATTATGCGCGAAAGAATATAGCGATAGTCGTGTACGATAGTCAAACTTTTGGTTCTGGGGAGGCTCCTTTTTTCGACGGTCGCCTTATGTTATACAATCTTCTATCATCGAAAGTCGTTTATATTTGTCACGATGCAGCCGTGCATCATTTGGATACAATTTTGAATTTAACGGATGCTGCTAAAAGTAAATTTTTTTGCGACCGTTGTAATAAAAAGTATCAGTACGTTGATCGACACGTGTGTAACTCGATATTTCCGCGTTTTTTTGTTACACCTAGTTGTAGCAAAGACGACATTCAGCTGATTAAGTGCAACGACTGCTTTAGAAGTTTTTTCGGAAACACTTGTTTTCAGAATCATAAAACGGTGGGGTCGTATAAAAAGCGAAATAAGAAAATTTGCGATTTATTGAAAATATGTCAAACATGTCAGAAACGCGTACACATACATCGTGGAAAGCATGAATGTGGTATTTTATTTTGTAAAATTTGTCGGTCACGGTACTCTACAAACGCCGCGTGTTACATGCAGATTGTGCGCGCTCCAAAACAGCTAAAAGAATCTAAAAAGTACCTTTACGTGTTTTACAATTTTGAAACACAACAAGATACGCTGTATAAAATGCGAGCGGATACGCGTTTGCATACTCCAAATCTATGCGTTGTTCAACATTTGTATACGGACTATCTGACACGCGCCGATGATATGAAAATATGCTGTGACACCTACGGTATACGCGAACACATCTTTCGAGAAAACGCCATAAAGCATTTCATTGAATTATACGTTCATGAAAAATCGGTGTTTGAGCGTATTATATGCATCGCGCACAATGCTAGTGGTTTCGATGCCCAGTTTATTTTGAAGTATTTAGTCGAAGAGTGTGAAAATGCCAATCCTCGTGTCATGCTCAATGAAAAAAATATCGTTTTGCTACAATGTGGCCGTACCAAATTTATTGACAGTCTAAATTATTTTCACATGCGCTTAAGTTTATTGCCCGAAACTTTTGGTTTGCCTTCGTGCGCAAAAAAGGGCTATTTCCCGCATTTGTTTAATATCACCGAGAACGAAAATTACGTCGGCCCTCTACCCGATGAAAGATTTTACGCGCCAGATTCTATGTCTGTCAAAGAGCGACAAGCGTTCTACGCGTGGTATAACAACAAAACTCGGCGTGATTATGTTTTCGATTTTCAAAAAGAAATAGTAGAATACTGCCGTATGGAAGTGGAGATTTTGCGACGCGCCTGTGTTGCTTTTCGAGAGATATTTCTGAATGTGGGTAAAATTTGTCCATTCGTTGAAGCAACTACTATAGCAAGTGCTTGCTCGCTTGTGTACAGAAAAAATTTCTTATGCGATAAGACTATAGGTATTATACCTGCTAGCGGTTATCGCCGAGGTGACAAACATTCTCAAAAATCTATAGAGTGGTTGGTTCAGTGCGAACGCGAGTGTGGTCGAGAAATCATTCACGCGGGGCGCGCTCGAGAGTTTCGACTACCCGAGGGTTTTCTAGTGGACGGATTTTTACCACCTTTAAATGAGGAGCATAAAGGCACAGTATACGAATACGAGGGTTGTTACACGCACGGCTGCCCGAAATGTTTTAATAGAGCGCGTGAGAAATCGCTGGCTTATGGTCGCACCTTTAACGCTGCATACGAAAACACAATGTCTAAATTGCAAAAAATGCGCGATTGCGGCTACGATGTTCGTAGTATATGGGAATGCGAGTTTGACGAGGTGAAATTGAGAAACCAAGAGATCGCCTCCTACGTGAAAAATCATCTCCTAATGAGTCGAATAACTTTAAATCCGCGAGATGCATTTTTTGGAGGGCGAACAGAAAACATCATACCTTTTTACAAAGTCAAAGACCTTTTAGACAATTACCTTTTTAGAAAATCAAATATACAGACAGTTGTTCGCTGTACCCGTACATCTGTAAGCGTGGAAAATTCCCAATCGGTCATCCGTGTATTTTCGTAGGTGAAGAGTGTCGCGAATTGATTGGCGATGATTACAACAATCTTGACGGTGCCGAGGGCTTGGTCAAGTGCAGAGTTTTACCGCCGCGAAATTTGTATATGCCGCTGCTGCCTGTTAAAATGCACGGTCGCCTCCTCTTTGCGCTATGTCGCTCTTGTTGCGCCGAGGCGCGCACCGAAGATTGTCATCACGAACAAATAGCGGATCGTGAGTTTACCGGTACTTGGGTGGCGGACGAGCTGCGCAATGCCGTTGAGCTCGGTTATCGCATAAGCGAGATATACATCATTTGGCAGTACGAAACGACGCGCTTCGATGGTACGAAAGGTGGGCTCTTTGCGCAGTATGTAAATCTATTTTTGAAGATAAAACAAGAAGCCTCCGACTGGCCCAGCTGGTGTATCAACGAAAATGCGAAAGCGCGGTATTTAGCCGAGTACGAGCGCGATGAGGGTATCATTCTAGATTAAAAAGAAAAGAATTAAGAAAAATTCTGGATTACGGGTTGTTGCCAAACTTTGTTTAAATAGCTTATGGGGTAAATTCGGTCAGCGCACAAATATGAAACAAACCACTGTTGTCAAATCACGCGAAAATTTGTTGAAGCTTTTATTTACTACCGATAAGGAGGTTTTCGACATCTTACCTATCAATGATGATATTCTGTATGTAAATTGGCAATTCAGAGAAGAAGCTGTAATATCGACATCCTATACGAATGTCGTCATAGCAGCGTACACAACGGCGCAGGCACGCCTCGAACTGTATAGTTACTTGGAAAAACTCGGATCGCGCCTACTATACTGCGTTACAGACTCGTGCATTTTTGTGAAAAATGAAAACGACCCGGCCGAATATGAGCCGCCAATAGGTAATCTCTTAGGTGCTATGACGGATGAGTTAAGAAGTTAGGGCGAGGGTACGTACATAGAAACCATGATGTCTGCAGCGCCGAAATTTCTCGCTTTTCGGGCAATCACACCGGGCGCCGGTGCTACTATAGAATGTTGTAAAGTCAAAAGTATACGTCTAAATTACAATAATTCATTAAAGATAAATTTTGAAAGCATAAAATCTCTAGTTGATGAATTTGGTGAAAATGCCAACAAAAACGACAACGACACCGTCAAGGACAAGCGTACAATTAAGGTACACTTTTCAACAATCAGGCGCACACTTACTCACGAGGTTGTGACTGGCGACGAGTTCAAAACTTGTAGCGTTGTTCTTAAAATAAGACGATATGTGTCGAAAAACTGTTCTCTTCCTTTTGGTTATAAAAAATAACTAATCCATTGTAAAATATGTCTACATCTCAATAAATATGATTGAAAATAAAAGATAAACCTTATCTTGATGTATTCTTATCTATACTGTAAACGTAACAAATAAATATATTTACCATTAGCCATCACTCCAAAAATCAGCTTAATACCGCGGCGGCCGATCATCAGCTGATCACACCGCGTGTAGTAGGCTAGAGAACAGCGGTCGCGTCGTTTCAGCTTATCTTGCACCCACCCGCCCGGGAAAACAGCTGATAACGAGGCACGCGATGAGCTGACTGTGACGTGCCTCGACCGCGCCGCCGCGGGGATCGTCGTCGACAATAAAACAGGTGGACGGTTGTTTGTTTTTGTCAGTAACAAAGATAGATATTCGTTGGAAGCATCCGTTCACATGCATCATATGAGGCCCAACGATGTGTGAAAAAACCGTATTCGTAAAACGGTTTCTCGCTAATCTGCCTGAAATGTGCAACGTGCACTTTGATCGTGTATTATTTTACTATGGCGAATGGCAAGATACGTATAGGAACCAATTCAAAATACCCGGTAATTTGAATATAGAGTTTCGGGAAGGATTGCTACAGCCAAGCGACTATTCCAACGATAACGATAAGAACAAATTTTAGACGACTTGATGCATGAATCTTCTAACAGTGTAGTACTCGATTTATTTGTACGTGGCTGTCATCACAAAAACATATCCACTATATATCTATGTCAGAATCTTTTTTACAAAGGTGCAAATCACCGTGATTTTGTCTCTCAATTCGAATTACATCGTTCTGTTCAAGAATCCTCGCGACCGTGCGCAAATCCAGTACCTAGCGCGACAAGTTTATCCCGAAGACTCGAAATTTCTGCAAGAGGCCTACATGGATGCATGTAGTCGCCCCATAGCTATCTACTCTTGGATCTAAAACAGGATACGCCGGACGACTTTCGATTTCGAACATGTGTTTTTCCTGACGATCAGCTGCAATACGCGTACGTACCTCGTCGTGGCAAATCGACTCGACGATAGATGCAGGGTACGATACACAACATTATTTAATGTGCCGATTGTAACTAGACTAAAGCAGTCTCTCTGTGACGATGGCCGTACGAACATCCTGCAACAGCAGCAGCACCGATCCACGTATTGTTTGTGGTAAACATTTTTCAAAAAAACACGTTGCACTTTTGAACTCCCTCTGTCACGCCAACGCAAAACAGCGCGATGCCTTGATACGGACTGCTGATAAACAGCTCATCAAGTGTATCTGCGAGTGCGCGCTCAACATCTTACACGGAATATTGGAGATCAAGGAGTGCGAAAAACATCGTCTAAAAAAGCACAAACGCGTCTTCAGAAAATTGATCGAACCACCAACCGCCGCTCGGGGTAAGGTAGCCGCAACAGCTACCTCCGCCGCCGCCGCCACCGCTGGTACATGGAAACGTCGAAAACGCACTATAATTCAGAGCGGTGGTTTTTTCTTACCACTGCTTCTCAAACCGCTCATCAGCACGATTTTTTCAAAAATTTTACACTAACATGGAGCACGCCAGAAAAATGATTGTTGTACCGGAGACGATGGCCGAGCGTTTACAAAACACCGCCCAGCTTACGACTGTTCAGCAGCAGCAGCAGCAGCGCGCGAAACCAGCACCACCAACAACCGAGGGCAGTGTACAAACGCCTGGGGATAACTTATCACGACTAGGCGCGGAAATGCATGAGATTCTTAATTCAAAAAAATTTATCAGTGAAGAAGAAAAGTGTAAAAACTACTTGCAAGCACTGCGACGATTTCTGTTCTTCAAGGAAAGCGAACAACTCGAAGAGCCTCGCGATGAGAATCTCGCGACACAACTGTCGGAAGAAACTATTATCGAAAGTGTGCCAAAAGTTCATCAGAAAAAAGCACGCTTGCTGCTTAAACACTGGCAGGCTAACGAGTCCGATCGGCTCAAATGGAACAACACGGGTGGCGTCATCATAGACGGTAGTCTCGTGCCTCAATCGAATATAGCAGACTTACTGAGCGATATATTGATAAAGCCAGAAAAAGATACCCAGTACGATCCGCCCGTTGGACAATTTCAATTTGCAAAGTTTATCGCCAGCTCCGAAACGCCGAATGAATTCGTCGGGAATACGCACGTTTCAAAAATGATTAGACAAATATCGGCTCGAATAAAGGTGGCGAAGCGCAAAAGTACGGATACAGTAAACACGTCACCGCCGCCGAGTAAAGTCAGACACGAGCCGCGGCCGCCAAGACGATCGGCTCGTGAAAAAAGATGATTAAATCTGCCGGTATGACGTTTGAGAAACAGTATTATGATCCCGGACACGAAGCCGGATACGTCGGTGCTCGAAATCTCCTCCGTGTCAATACTCGAGGCAAATCTTTAACCGACAAAGAAAAGAATCGCATCTACGAGTGGCTGAGCAACCAGGACACGTACACACTTCATCATCCGATACGCAAAAAATTTTCAAGATTGCACTATAACGTCACCAACATTGACGACGTTTGGGAGGCAGATTTGTGTCAATTAACCGCACTCAAAGAAGCGAATGACGGATTCTGTTACATACTCGTCGTCATAGATGTTCTCAGTAAATTTGTATGGGCCGAACCCTTGCGCGATAAATCAGCTCATACAGTCGCTACAGCCATTGAAAAAATTCTCAAACGAGCCGGTAATCGTGTGCCTCAGTTTTTACAATCGGACAAGGGAAAAGAGTTTACAGGTAGCGCTGTTCAAACGCGTGAATCGTACGCTGAAAGGGCGTATGTGGAGGTACTTTACCCACCGCAACACCAAACGTTACATTGATGTGTTACAGAAAATTGTCGACGCATACAACAACACGATTCACACGTCTACAAATATGAGGCCTGCTGCGGTTAATCTCTACAATGCGCACAAAGCCTGCAGCAACGTAGAGCAGCCGCGCCACGCTCGAGAAAAGAAGCACCCGATACAGCCTAAATACCATGTCAACGACTACGTGCGCATCAGTCGATTCAAGGGCACCTTTTCGAAAGGGTTCGAAAAAAACTTTAGCGAAGAAATTTTCAAAATCAAACGCGTAACTCAGCGGCAGGGTATCTACACATACGAATTGGAGGATCTCAATGGTGAAATCATTGACGGATTTTTTTACAACGAGGAATTGGTGCGCGTAGGCGCTGCTCGTATGCTAACCGATCAAGAATTCAAGATAGAGCGTGTAATTAAAACCAAGAGTCGCGGAAATAAAAAACAATTGTTTGTCAAGTGGCTGCGATATCCCGATAAATTTAACTCTTGGGTAAAAGCGAGCGATATCAAAGGTGTTTAAACTATGGATAACGCGGACGACTTTTATCTCGTACTACCGAGTAACAGCAGCTTGGTCTATTTTCCCGATAACGCGACAACTTGTTTCAGCACGCATCTGTGCCGCGAAATAAGACTGACAGGAGATTGGCACGTGGGCCTAGCCGAAATCCACGTGCCACGCACCGTTATGTACATTCAAGAACCCGAGGCGTACTACACTTTTAAACTTGGCAGTGAGACCAGCAAAGACGGCAATCAGTACTACAATTTTCTTCGTGGAATATACGAAACTGTGGTCCAGCTGGCCGAAGAATTGAACAAAGTACGAGATATTCGCGAGCATCAAATACTCGGACCGACTGAATTTCAGAAAGGCTACTACACCTTGAGACGTACTTGTAAATGTAAATATCTTCATTATACAACCTTTAATGAAAACATTTGACGCGTATTTGGATTCGAAGATGCCGTGCTCAGACAAACGGGCACTTTTGTAACATCGAATTTGGGTGTAAGCAATAACGTGGGTAGCAGACCTGCCTCTTTGGCACGCACTGTGCCCGATCAGCTTTACGTCTATACAGACATATGCACACCGTACACGGTCGGCGATACGCAAGCAGCACTTTTGCGCATAGTCGCTTTTGAAAACTCAAAGTACAAATTCGGCACGTACATGGTTAAACAGTTTGCACCGATCCATTACATTCCACTGCTGCAGCACTATTTCCAAAATATCGTTATCGATATAAGAGATCAGCACGGTGAAAAAATACCATTCGAGTACGGGACACTGGCGGTTACGCTTCACTTTAAGTGTAATCTGTAGGCATAAAAATGAGTCATTATATTCATTACTACAACGACTAAGTATACACCGGAGCGACTTACCAACGAGGTTCAGGTATTGGAAGCTTTCTGGGTTCGATTTTTCGTCGAATAGCACCTTATCTAGCGCGCGGTGCCAAAGCGGTCGGCAAAGAAGCTGTTCGCGCGGGCCTGAATGTAATCGACGACGTCGCCAATAACGGTGCTAATTTCAAAGAAGCCCTCAGCGGTCGACTGAAAGAGTCGGGTAAAAATTTGAAAAGAAAAGCAGAAAACAAGCTTGATCAAATGATGATGAGCGGCAACGGCTATATAGGTCCTGTTGCCAAGCGCAAACGGCAGTCTAAGAAGAGCCGTGCACCGGTACGCAACGTGCGTCGCAAGGCAAAATCAAAAAAGCGAGTAAGCAAAAAACCAAGCAAGAAATTAGAGCGCAAAAAGAAGAGAAAGAGGCGGATCAGAAGTGTGACAGATATTTTCGGTCCTAAAAATTAATAACAATGGCGTATCTACACACGTGCAGCGGCGAGGGAATGAAGAGCGAGCTAGATCTCTTTACTCTCTCATCTCCTCAAACATCCATCGAAAGTAGCGCTTATCTCTACTACAAACCCATTTCGTCGCTCAGCGACGATGGTGACTCACCCTTGGAATTTTTAATTCCAAGTTCAACCGATCACTACATCGATCTCGCGCACACCATGTTGCACCTGACCGTTCAAATACCAGCTAGTGATACACCCAGCGAAAATCTCAAAGTTGGCCCTGTCAATAACTTTATACACTCAATGTTTGATCAGATTGACATATTTTTCAATCAAAAGTTAGTTTCAACGCCAAACAATGCGTATCCGTATAGAGCCTACATAGAAACGCTGCTAAATTATGCGGCACCTGCTATGCGCTCTCATCTCACGTCTGCTTTGTGGAGCATCGACACCGCCGATGCCATGGATGCCGCGCCAAATTTAGATCGTAAGGCTGATGGTGCGAATCAAGGTCTCATTAACAGACTGTTCTTTACAGCTGGTGGCAAGGCCGTCGACATGATCGGACATTTGCATTGTGACGTTTTTAATCAACCGAAATTCCTGATCAATGGTGTAGACGTGAGAGTAAGATTAGTCCGTAGCAAAGACGCCTTTTGTCTCATGGACTGGTCCGACAACGGAAAATTTTCGGTGCACATCAAGGAGGCCACACTGATCGTGCGTCGTGCCAAGATAAGCCTGGGTATTTTACTAGCGCACGCGAACGCTCTTGCTAAAACAACAGCCAAATACCCCTTAACAAGGGCCGAAGTCAAGTCGTTTACGCTGCACAGCGGTATACTCGGCGACACCCTGGACAACGTTATACTAGGACAGCTACCCAAAAGGATCATTCTGGGCTTTGTTAAAAATAAAGCCTTCAACGTCAATAGAAAACTCAACCCTTTCAATTTTCAACACTTTAACATAAACTTTATTTCGCTCTACGTGGACGGCGTTCAAGTCCCCAGTAGGCCGTTGCAGCCACGCTTTACCGGTGACCATAAGCTGTACGTAGACGCTTATCATACGCTTTTTTCGGCACAGGTATACATTACCTAAACGAGGGTCTCGATATCGATCGTTACGGTTATCCCAACGGATTTTGCCTGTTTGCTTTCGATCTGACACCGGATGTCAGCGCATTTTACCAGCCATTAGAATCTCGTTCGCTCGGGGTCTCTACGCGTTGAGGTGCGTTTCGCCGAAGCTCTAACGAAAACGCTAAACTGCATTGCTTACGCAGAGTTTGACAACGTGCTCGAAATCGACTCGAATAGACAAATTATAACGGACTTTAATTCCTAAAGTGGCTGGGTGTTGGGAGAGAGAAAAAAAAGGTATAAGAGTTCTGACGCTGTATATCTTCGACTCAGTTGATCGACGTCGGCAGCAGCAGCACCCGATACATTCACCATGGATTACGATTACGTGATAGAACTTCAGGGCTTCAGGGACAAAGAAGACAAGTTTTTGCCCAAAGAAGTGGCTGTAGTTTCTCTGCAAGGACACGTCATTTCTCATTGGGTGATTTTGCCACCGCACGAATTTACCGAGTTATCCTGCTCCTTGAGGATCGCCAACGACTATGCAGCGACGCAACATTTTGACATACATATTTGGTTCGAGGGCGATATAACACTACGAAAATTACACTATCACCTTTATAACCTTGCTAGAACGGCTAAAAGAATATACGTCAAGGGCCTTGAGAAAGCACGATATGTCCAATCTATAACGACGCGCAACGTCGAGAATCTCGATGATTACACGACAGCTGGATTCGGTGAACTGCAGAGACGCTTTAAATGCCTGCAGGTCTGCAGCTACCATGGCTGTCAGGCAGACACCTATAAAAGATCGTACTGTGCACTCTTGAGAGCACACATACTACAAAAGTGAATCCATTCACACGTGCCCAGTAACATATTGGAAAAAAGAGACTGGCACCGATGTGTTTTATCAAGCTATTCAAAAGCCTATGTGGTCTCGAAGAGGTAACACTGTGCAATTTTGAGGAAGGGACGTGGTGGACAAAATCGACAGCGACGACGACGAATACGCGAGTAACGACACCGATTCATCTACAATAAAAAATGAATACGGCCGAGATTATGAGAGCCCTAGAAGGCTTAAAAGCCCGGACAATCGGGGTTTACGCTGCAGATCGGATACCGCGGGTGCTGATGACGCCAGCAGCAATAGTGTGTAACACCGATGATCACACTAAACCAGGAACACACATTCAAGCATCGACTCGATTTGCTGCGGACAATACTCTATTATGTTTTTATATCACATGTGTTGCGGTACGAGACTCGGGACATTTTGCCGCTTATTCTCACAAGACACTGGGCAAAACGATACCCTTGTCGTCAAATTTTATAAAAAGATTCGCAATAAACTTAAATATAAAAAATGTAAGCGAGCGTCTACATTTGCCTATGAGCGTTCTCTAGGCTCAGGACCATATAATCAAGCGTGTACCTCTAGATTAAGATGTGTTTGATGTATTTGTAATCTTGAATAAAGAAAAATATTAAACGTAATATAAATGTGTTCTCATTCTACCTACGCACATGTATTCCTTTATTAAACAGTAACGAATTTTGCTTTTCTAAACAGACGGATGTCGTCCGTCGTACTTTTCTCTGATGAAAGATTTATTTTTTATTTTTAACGGCCAGTTTGTAACGTCCTTACGCCGTATTTTCAACAACCGTATAACTGTTGGACTACGAAAGGGTAGTGGGGAAAATTGTATTAAAGAGACGACGGCGGTCGCGAGATTTCATAGTAGCATCGAGACTCTCTGACTGTGCACTTGTACGCTATAACAACTTATTTATTTACAAGTGAGATAGTACCGTGATTTTTTTTTTGTGCTTCACCATGGCGAACTGTCAAACACCCGGCAAACATAGTCCGACTGCTGAATTTCCAAATCTACTGCTGTCGACGACCTACCCGCTCAACAAATCCAACTCAAAGAGAGTCTGCATCGGCCTGGAGTACAGTGATGGGTACTATCATCAAGTTATTAAACTCATAAGTAACGGGCCAATGTACAAAAACATAACTCTTGACGAAAACAGCTGGACTCTTTTAAAAGATCAATTTGACGCTATAACAGCTTATTTGAACAATTCTTATTCGTTTTATCACGAATTTGGACACCCGGTTAAGATCTATCTTACAAATCACGACGATCGGACAAATCCACTACACGTATAATAATACCGCGAAACTTATTTTCAGTAGAGTTTTCCATTATGAACGGTAAATGAAAGAGGTCTTTTCCGTGCACAACACTCATGAAAAGTGACACACACTTCTCGTTGTGCTTCGCCTTTTATGTCTAATAGGGAAAATGATTAAAATAAAAACGGATTTCTGTAACACCCCTGCCGAAGTCGCCACGCGTATACAGAACTCATTCAGCTGCAATGCTAGCACCATTGCGCCACTACCCCCTTGTATACTCATACACGACGGACGTCGTCCGCCATCGATATGCGGTTGTAACGTACGTATGCCGGTCCCTATAGATAATCATTCGTTAAGGCATTTGTATACATTCCATGAAAGATGTTTCGGAAAACACGATAACTCTTGACGAAAACAGCGTTCATCGCAAAAAATGTACTAAATTATGTAAAATTTGCCTAAAAATGTAACCTCTTACGTACACCATGTATATACTTTCCTGAATAAACTTTTAATACATTAAAAAAAAACATTTTATTATTATTCACCATCACATCTTTCCTTATTTATACCGCAACAATTATTAAAGATCCTTATTCGGCAATCAGCCAATGCGCAAGATGGATGTATGCGCAGGAAAATTAGCGTTAGCGCGCTCGAATGACAGTGGGGTAAAAAAAGACTGTTATAGAGAGTGTTATAAAAAACGCACACTAAACTAAAAACATTTCGTAGAACCAACAGAACAGATAATTTAAACGAGAGAATCGGCTTTGACAATAAATGTTTATCTATCTGGAGATCGTAACGTTTTTCCCTCTCTTTCCAACTATTATTTTACCGCTATAAATAGCGCCCGATAAGCGTCGCGTCTCACTTGGAGACGACTAGGCAACCACGATGGGTCAGGAGCACAGCGCAAAAAAGACCGGCTATAAGCCACTCATCGATGATAAGAAAAACCAAAAGTAGGAAGAAAAAAACGCCTTCAAATCAATTACAGAAAAATACTCTACAAATACCGGATCTATACCCGGAAAAAAGGGTTATAAAAAATTATAATTTATATTTCATAGAAACCATCGGCCCTTTTCAGGGCCACAAAAACACCCATACGTATAGAACAAACGCACACACATGAAAGTGGAGAGCGCAAATATGGCGGTTCTACACCATGTCAGCCTCAAATAAGGACATATCTGTTGCATTATTTAATGTCCACTTAGCAACAGGTACACCTTATCTGACCCTCGAAAAATCAAAAATGCCCTACACCATAACAGACCCCCAGGCCGAGAGAGAGATAACGAGATAGAGGGGGATGTACGCTATACCGGCCTAGGCCCCGAAGCCGAGGGGAGGGGGAAAATCAATAACGCCTGTCTCGCTATATGGCCCTTCTTACTACTAATATTCGCTACTTTTTAGTTAGTAAAATCAATAGATTTTGTATTCTTACATAAATTTAATTTCTACAGGACCGAGATAAGTCATGATCGTTTCAAATTGCTGTTCTGCTTTTATTGTTGCTGAAATTAATTTGAACTAGGCTCTAATCTATTTTATTTTCAAAGTTGTTTATGCTGTGTTCGTTGCTCTGCTCGTTATTGGCGATTTCTTGTACGTTGAGAGTTTCCTCGCTGACTGGCTTTTATTTCCGTCTAAGCTTGTATTAAATGAAAAACTTGTTGATGATTCGTTGTAGTTTATTATTGTAAGTTAACACAAAATATTTTAATTATTTAACTAAAACCCATTTATGCTTTAAATTATGTGCCTCTTCTTTCCGTGACTTACTTATTTTCTGCAGTCGTTATATTTTGTTTGACGTGTCTTTGCTGATGTATGTGATTTCTGTAGGTCACTCACCGCGCCGCGAGTAGCTATTAAACTTTGACGCGAGCCGCGTATAACCGTGGCATATGTACTACACTTTGTTCTTTTAGCAATGAACTTGATCGACTTATTTCAAACTACAGCCCATATATTATTTTCACACAATTAATTAATTGATCTATAGTTGTTATATTACTGTCTCCTAGCGCAAACTCTAACTATCCTATTATATTAACTTTCAAAAGGCATGTAAGGTATCCTTCATCTATGTCGCCTATAAGGGTTTTGATATGTTTTAATTTTTTTATATACTCTGTCGGCGTTATGTTCTTTTAATCTTATCAGCACTTGTTTTATTTAATTTGACTATTTTATTTATTAAGACAAATGTTAAATGCTCGTGCATATTACCGATAAATATATTTTTATGACATGCAAATATTTATGCAAAAAAAATTTTTTTTTTATACTTGAATTAATTTTATGTTAAGTAACTATATTGTATTCTCTAATTCTGTTGCAACTTCTACTATTCTTGCACTACTTCCTTTGTTTCTGGAATTGTATTAAAGTTATATATTTGTAGATTTACGCTTTTAATTTGTTCTATCAATCTCTTCCTTTCGTTTAGTAATTTTTGCAAAAATAACTTCTTTCCGCTTCTCTTCTTTTTAATTAGCGTTATTTTTGTTTGACACTTTCCACTATGCATTTGATTTTATGCGTGTTCGATAGGTTGAGTGACCGCTGCATAAGCAGATCTAAGGAAAAAGTCGTTTTTCACTAGACCCTAGGAATGAATAAGATGACCGCTTTTTGAAGCTGATCTAAGGATAAGTCGCTACTAAGCAGACTAAGGGATAGAGTACACACACAAAACCACTGCACTTGTTCTATATTTTGCAATTTTTGTCACTTTAATTATTTCGGAGAATTTATTTATTTTGATTCACTATCACTTCAAACTTGTTATTAGATTTATTTTTAAAATTAAATTTTATTTGCTTCCGCAGTAAATTATATTTATTTTTAGTAAGGGAACCAATTGTTAATTGGTTCAACAAATTTATTGTTAGATGATTTTATTCGGTATCGGAACCAATTGTCAATTGGTTCAACAAATTTATTGTTAGGCTTTTTCCTAATCTTTGCTAGATTTTATTCAGTATCGGAACCAATTGTTACGTCCTGACTATCCTAAATTGAATAGATAGGAACGTAATGATATGTGTAGTGGCGAGGCTGTAATAAATTGTTAATTCGCGCTTAACACTCTCACTGTTAGTAAAATAAATGTGAAACTTACCTTTACATTGAACCTGGTACTAGTTGAGTAGATTGCAGCTGTAGACTCGTACTGGGTAGTTTAGATTTTCTCGTAAATGAATATAACTCACAAGATCTCTTTTACGGTAAACCGATCGTGTATTCAAATAATTTTTAGAAGTGAAAGTAAATAATAAATCTCGTTTCAATGTAAAATAATATTCTCACTTAATTTAAAAGAGCTAAGACTTGTAGTTTATAAAATTTATATATTTAGACTTTGTAAGAAATATATAATTGCGGCTAGGCGGCTTTAAGTTTTAAAATAATTGTCACCAATTGTCGGACCGGCGCGATACGGAGCTCGTGACTGACGACGAAAAACTGTCGATGAAAATCGTACAAGGCTAAAACTTCGCATCTTTCTAAAATTCGGTCATTTATTTCGCAAGGTAAATCGAAATCGTATTACAAATGTGATTATTTTGCATTTTGCGAACTCAACTCATAAGCGACACACTATGGGATATTTCGACTTTTCCTGTTTCAAAATCAGATAAGTCCGAATCCAGTCGGTCGATCAACATGAAATTTTTGGAAGATGATGTTCGAACTATCAGAAATCACAGAAAAATGACCAGAAATGTTGATGTTTACTGTATGGTCCAGGATAACTCGTTAAAGTTGACAGTTTTCGCAAAAAATCACAAAAGTCACTGTAGATCAATGGAATTTTTTTTTTATTTCATGTTTGTAAACGATATTTTTATCTATTTTTTCCCGTTGAATTCGAATCTGCCCCTTAAAATTTTGTAGGATTTTTTTTTCATCCAGAAAATTGGGAAAAACGTGTAGAATCGCCAAAATTTGGTCTTTTATGACTCCGTAGGATTTGTTCTCATTCTATACAGTTATAAAACTCTGTCATTTTATGTTTTTTACAATGCTGGTGGTAAATATATGTTTGATTACATAAACTGTATAATAAATACATCATACGACCCACATTTACGCATGAGCGCGCGCGTTTTAGCGCAAAAAAGGAAACAACTCTTTATTTAATACTTGCTGGAGCAGAGAAAAAATGAGAAAAACGCTTATCCTTATGTATTTTTCCCTGCTGAACACGAATCCACCATTGTTTTTGGCTTATGTAGCCCCGGTTCTTTCATAACCTCAAAAAATACTCCAAAAAGAAGTTTTACTCGGATAAGACTCGCAAAAGTAAGCAAAAAAATTAGATAAAAAGCTTATTTTTATGTGTTTTATCCCACTAATCACTAATCTAACTTTATTTTATGTCCTCTTGAACGTTCGATCGTCTCTAACTCTAAATAACACGTTATGAATGCAGATAAACGTGATTTAAAATTGCAGGGGGGTTACAAAACTTTAAACTAGCTTACAACTACGCATGACACCATGCTTTTCTTAAATTTAATTATTGTTTTGGCTCATATTTTTTGTCGCAGATATCCCCTCAAATAATTATGTTAGTCATTCGGTTGTATTTTCATGTTTGATCAAATATTCTCATGTTTTTATAAATTTGGTATATGCAAACGAATTAATATTTATGCTATGTATGTTTTATTAATAATATAAGAATATAAAAATTTATTTTTTAAATAAATAAATGATAAAATCTATAATATAATATTTAATCTATAATTAGGTTCCTGTGAGGCGAAACAATACATAGAAATGAGTTTGTCCAAAATTTTATAACCACCCCTGCAATTTTCAATCACATTTATCTGCATAAATGAGGTGTTATTTAAATTTTGAAATTTATATAAATCGGCAATAAGATTTATTAAAAAAAAAATTTAATCGACATGTAATAGGTATATTGTAATTTACAAAGTTTTAATACATCAAAATAATAAACACGAGAAACTGCGTTGTTTTGCTTTGTTTAGAACTGCGTACTTTACCGATTCCTGACTTGTTTTCTTCTTCGTCAGAACTACAGTTCTTGAAATTTTACCTATTATTTTGAAATAATGTTGTTCATAATGTAATTTTAGCATGTCATGAGTATTAGTATAACTTTGACAGTTGAGGTGTGCATAGCAAAGAGATAATAAGATATTTCATACGTACATTTACTTACATCGCGATTTTCATAAGTGGTGTTAACTTTTTAAATTAATTGTACATTTCACGTATAATCATGACATAAGTGTAAAGTAATATTTTAAAACTCATTTAAAGTCATCATTTTTTTCATAAAAGCATCCAAAATTAGTGTATTTCAAATTTTTAAATGAGTAACATTTCTCTATACTATTATTTCAACTATTTTATTTATCACAATAATTATAATTTTTTAAGTACCTGTTGTATTTGCAATATAATTAATGCTACTATTAACATATTATAAGAAACTTAAGTAACCGTCTTTGTATATTTGAGTGATATTGTCATAAATTTATTTGTTAAAATTTTACATTTTATTTGTTAGTTTTACAAGAACAGTTATCTTAAAGTTACTTTAAATTATAGTACTTTTAAAATAATAATTTTTGTTTGTTTGTGTATTATAGATATTCTTTACAATAAGTTCAGTTATCAAAATATAGAAATCCGTATGATAATAATATAATTCGAAATTAGGGCTTTTTGTGAATTTTACTCCAATTAATCAGAGGTACAATATGGGACGAAAAAGGAAGAATAATAGGAATTCTAACGTAAAAGGAAGGCCAACAAAAGGCGGTCGACTTAGCATTAACAGTGGTCGAAAAAGAAGTACGTTGAAAAATGCATCAGAATCAACTTTGCGTAGACGAGCTCATAATCTGCTCAGTGATCCCAACTATAATGAGACGTAATATCTATCGCAAAAAATATGATCAACTTGAAAAGTAGCAACAGACAGGATGAACAAAACGAAATAAATGATCCTCGAGAAAGGCATACGCCCAGTTCGGCCTTAGCTTTCTTAATTACAAACGAGTACACAAGACGGCAATGTGAAGCAATAATTGCTGATACAAAAGCATTAGGCTGCGATATTTATCCGTGTTATACCATTGTCATGAATGAAAAGAAAAACTGTTATCCACGTAAATATAAAATAATAAATGATATCGAGGTCTGCGTTAGTTTACAAGAGCTACTCAATATTACTGGTGAGCGATTGTGCAAAGCAATAATACACGACTGGCCTGATGAAACATATCGTAACTTGCAGATGCGTGTATCAATAGGATTTGATAGTTCTTCGTGTCATAAAAATCCTCAGCAAAAGTTCGAAAATGTAGAGTATGAAAATAAAAACGCTCAAGTATCACTCTTTGTTACTTGTATTGGAGTAATTCAACTCTTTCACTCAACAAATAGCAAGTGCAATTGGATAAACCCAACTCCCATGAGTATAAGATTTTTTAGACCTGTGAGACTTTGTTATGAGAAAGAAACCCCTGAAAATACAAAAAAGAGTACGCACGATTACTTACAGAAATAGTTTCTTTCTTCTATACCTTTACCTTGGCAAAAGGAAAATCAGTACGTCTTCAATATGAAGTTTTCCCTACTTTATTCGACGGTAAATGTTTGAATACGATTACTGACAATCCGTCTTCGTCAAGATGCCCATGTAATCTCACAACGACTGCATTTGATGACTTAAAAAATAAATTTACACCAAAGGAAAATTCATTAAATTATGGATTAGGTATTCTACATTGGGAGATGAAAGCCTTTGAACACTTAATGAATATAAGTTACCGCAAACCTTTCAAGCACTGGGAGAGAACTGACAAAGATAAAGGTGCGAACTATTACTTATTTTTAACAATATATGATTACTTATTCATTTGTCCAAGAAAAAAGAAATTATTTTACAATTTCAAGTAATTATTATAGTTAATTATTTTGACGTTAAATGTTCTACTTTACAGTTTTAATAAGGTCTTTATGCACTTTTTAAATCTGTATTTTGATAACAATATTTTATTTTGTTAGCTATGTTAGATTTTATTTACGCTTTTATAATTATATGTAAGAATGAATGATATCTTTTAAAATAAAAAAAAATTATAGAAATTATTAATTACAAATTAATTACTCTAAGTAATTTTAATAAATAAATATTAAAACAAAATAATAATTATAATATACTAAAGAGAATCGAACTCAAGCATGTACTTGATTTAATTACAGAATGCAATATAAATTTGTAAGATAAATAATTGTTAATTTAATTAGGTTATTTACTACAAAATATTTTAATTTTTTAGATAAATACAAAGACAGGGAAAATATTGTCAAAGAAAAATTGTATGTAAAATTTCATATTAGAGCGGATCAACTTCTCCAACCGGTACAGGGACAACCAATACAGGCAATCTAGCTCGCATATGTTTCAGAGAACCATCTACTTTTGCGGAAGCACTAGAACTTGACAAACAGTTGGTTACAAACATAGCAATAGTTCTCGCAGCATTTAAATGCAAAAATCGACTAAATTTAGAGAAAATGGAAACATTTTCTTTGGATACGTATAAATTATATTATACGCTATACCCGTGGGCAAAAATGAACCCAACTACACACAAACTTTTGGTACACGGGTGTCAGATCGCTAGAAATTTCCCTCTTCTATGGCATACTTTGCAGAAGATGGGCTAGAATCATGGCACAAGTACTATAGGTCAAACACACAAGATCATTGTCGTCAAAATTCTCGAATAAATCGTATTACAGATTTATACAACAGAGCGATTGAAATGAGTGATCCTTTAATATCCCTCATCGGAATAAAAAAGAGAATAGCTGTTTTGCGCAAACATAAAATTTCAGCTGAAGATAAGAATTACATAAAGAAAAATTGAGTATTGGAAATAAAAATGTGTTACTTGTCTCCTTTATTTTAAAATTGATATAACTTTTAGTCTTCTTGAGTGAACATTTGATGAAGTAGAAATTGATGACGAATGCAGTGATTCTGAAAAGGACGAGACTGAAATGATCACAAATGATGAATTTGAATCACAAAATATTTAGTATATATAATAGCATAATAGTTCAATTTATTGTATTATATTTGAAATTAAACTATTCGTAACATTTCTACGAATACAATTACTTAATCTCTTACCTTAATCTCATGTTTTATCTATGTTATTGCTTATACGAAGACGAAATTAACTATGAATATTTACGTAAGTGCATATTTTTTAAATATATTAGGGGGGGGGGGTGTGCCCAGTATAATGCCTAATATGGATAATTTGATGTTTCCAGCTTCCAATAACAGATAGAGCTACTTTAGGTCGGTTTTTTCGTACGTATTTGTGGTCTAATAAACATACTTCGGTACCGTTATTTTAAATTAATCACAGAAAAAGTTATAAGGAAAATAAGTAAATATGCATTTCAAAAGTGTGAAATGTTATTTTACGAGGATTGAAAATTGCACTTTTTAATATTGATGTGGCGAATTAACTATTCACGGGACATCGAATCGGGACAATTCCTAATCATAGAGGGCTATGTAAGGAACAAATTCACTTGAAAATTTTCATTTTTGTGGAGGGTAAGTAAATAGGTACAGCCGAAATTGTTCAAATTATCCATACTGGGAGCATGTTTTCGAGATTTCGTAGATTTCCTTGTAGAAATTGGACTAGAGAACATGTAGAAATTTCGAATTCGAATATTCATCGCGTTGTTTAAATGTTATGCCCAAAATAGCTAAGGGTATCCGTACTGGGCACACTTCCCCTATATATATTATATATGCATAGATATAAATATATATACACACAACATTTAGGTACATAATACTACATACGGATGTGTGTGAGCGCGCGCGCACGCACACACACGCGCGCATATATATATATATATGCATACACGAACATCAGAATCGCGATGTATACAATCCCAAAACCCTGCAAATAAAGAGTTGTTTCCTTTTTTGCGCTAAAACACGCGCGCTCGTGCGTAAATGTGGGTTGTATGACGTATTTATTATACAGTTTATATAATCAACCATATATTTACCATCAGCATTGTAAAAAACATAAAATGACAGAGTTTTATAACTGTATAGAATGAGAACAAATCCTACGGAGTTATAAAAGACAAAATTTTGGCGATTCTATACATTTTTCCCGATTTTCTGGATGAAAAAAAAATCCTACAAAATTTTAAGGGGCAGATTTGAATTCAGCGGGATAAAAATATCGTTTACAAACATTAAATAAAAAAAAAAATTCCATTGATCTACAGTGACTTTTGTGATTTTTTTGCGAAAACCGTCAACTTTAACGAGTTATCCTGGACCATACAGTAAACATCAACATTTCTGGTCATTTTCCTGTGATTTCTGATAGTTCGAACATCATCGTCCAAAAATTTCATGTTGATCGACCGACTGGATTCGGACTTATTTGATTTTGAAACAGGAAAAGTCGAAATATCCCATAGTGCGGCGCCAGTGGTGCGGAACGCGCATTATTATAAGCCTGTATGAATGGAAATTGTATATAGGTGTGAATGTGAGAGTTTTTCCGGCGGCTTAATCCCCGCTTTCTCTGGAGCCTTTATAAGGCCATGGGCGGTCTATGGCCAGTCACTAGCCGAAGTGCAACTTAAGCGTCAGCGCACCTAAAGCGCCTAGTCCCTACTTATGAGCAACTAACGCCTTGAGTAAGAAAAATTTCTAAGTTTAAACTTTTAAGTTTAAAGTAAAATCAAATTAAAAATGAATAATAGTATTCTTTTAATTGTTGTATTCTTGGATGAAAGCATACTTAATGAAGTCGGTAGTAGTTTTTTTAACTAACAAATAGGTCAATCACTGTTAAGTGAACTTAGTTATCTAGTTGTCATCATATCAACAGAATAATAACGTTTAAAAATTTATAAAACTTACTTTAAATTTTATAAAAAATGAAATTAGTGTGCTACATAAAATATTTTAAAATGTTTAGAATAAAATTTGAATCAATGTACATTAGAATTATCTGCTAAAATTTTTAATTATTTGTTCTTTTTTACAGAGATCTTGAGACTTATTTTAGCTGGACATATGGGCGAAGCAATAGATTTAACAATAAAAATGTATCCTGGATTACTTGAAAGTGATTCCAATTTGATGTTTGCTTTAAAATGCAGACAATTTGTTGAAATGGTAAATGGTACTGACTCAGAAATCAATCGTAGTAATACTGACAATCAAACGAGTGTTATCCAGTCGACTAAGTTCGTTGTAAAATCCTCAGCTAATAGCAATTTTACAGAACTAAATCACCATAATGCGCTTAATAAATCCAGCGATAAATACCTCATACATCAACAAATTGAAGATGATGTTGAGATGGAAGATAACACAGTAAAAGATATAACTAACGCGAAAAATTGTATAGCTTTTCAAAAAACTGGCACAAATGGATTTAAGTGCTCAAATAAAGATGAAACACAAATGGGTAAGTTTAAAATGTAAATAATAAGTATCAATTAATGCGCAAATAGTATATTTCGATACAAGTGCGCGAAGTAAGCGATTCTCGCACGGGTGTAGTTTGACAAAACACCCGTGCGTGGCTCGCTTACTCCGTGCACATGTATCGAACCATATTTTTTAACAGGACGTGCGTGAAAAACGTGGTTTTCACGAGGCTCGTTTTTCGTGTAGCGTATGCGAAACTACGTTTCCATAACAACGACATATTTCGCGCCATATTATTTATTTCGTGCACTAGTTAAAAAACCTGATGTTTCACGCACGGAAAACGAGCCCTAGAAATCGCGTTTCGCTCACGGAGTGTTGAAATAGTATATTGTGTACTAAGGGCGTAAAGTGGACTTTTTTTAGGCCGAGTGTGGAGTTTGCAGTACGAGTCAAGACGAGTGTGTCCGAGCCGAATGCGAGGGCGTTTACGAGTACTGCAACCATACGAGGCCAAAAAGCCCGCTTAGCCCTTGGTGCACACCATGTTTTTTGTAACGTTTTTTGTATAATGAATTGAGTAGCAGGCGCAAAAGTACGCTTCGCGCGCTGGCTCCTCTCATCGCGCGCGCGCTACTCGCCCGCACTCTCTCTTTTTCTCTCTCTCGCTCCGACTCATCTTCGCTGGTACGATCGCGGATGCAGAGGGGCGGTGCGCACTAGTAAGTACGCCTCGTGTTATTGTCCGCGCTCATCTCGATGGCGCTTACGTTTTTGCGGTGCGACTCCTGGTGTACGCAGGAGTGTGTGTTCGCGAGCAGCGTTGGCACAGCGGTGCCCGATAGCACCCGGCGGTATCCGACGGCGCGAGCGCGAGGTGTTAGTAACCTGCCAAGCTTGCAGGGGAGTAGCTGGCAGGTGAGGTTAGAGTATTCGCGACTCTATCATAGTGCTACGAAACAAACAACATTGTTATCCTCTGTTGCATGTGTGAATGCAGCAGGGAATAACATTTTGGTGTCACAATAGTGTGCGCGTGTAACTCGTGCAGCTACACGATGCACACTTGAAAAATAGTAATTTTACAACTAAAAGGAAAAAAAATTTCCCGAACGGGATTTGAACCCCGACTCTCTGCAATATCGGCTCTCCTAGCTGCCTCCCCTCATCTCGTTTGAACGGAGGGGGAGCGCAGGGAACCAATAAGCGCGCGGCAGTGAGACGGGCGACAACGCACGCGTAGAATCCGGGGACGGGATAGACTCACTGGCACAAGTCTCGCTCTTTTCCACCGCAAGCTAAAAACTCTCTGCGCCAGGCACTTGTACATCGTCGAGAGCAGCTTAGGCCGTTGCGACGCAGCGATCTTGAGTATCTCCTCGAGGATACTATCCAGGCCCTACCGCTTTTAAGAAGCAAAGTTTCTACGATAAGTTTGTCTTCTGTAAAACAGGTATTTCGTCTGCGGGAACCTTCGTCGCTTTTGTCTAAGGTCGAATGAGGTGTGACAAAAACAGCCCATTGATTATTTTTTCCCATCGCTTCTGCTTCCATGGATTCCGATTGTTGTATTTTGCCCTTTTTTTGTGTTACAATAGCGTCTCTATTGCCGAATAGGTCTATCTCTACGTCGTCGATGACATTTGCAGGCTTTTTGGCCCTCTTCCCGGCGTGGAAGTTTTCTTTTCTGAGCTCTGTGATTTTGTCTGTCCACCAGTAGACCGGTCTTCTCTGGTAGATGGTGGACACCCTAGGCATCGTATCACTTTCAGTTTCTTTCTACTGTTAAAACATGCTACGCAGGGAATTGACTCTGTTAGTCTTTATCATGTAATTAACTATAATTACTGCCGATTAATCATTTTAACTGTTAATTTATTAACAATTTATTAAATATATTAAAGTCAAAAATTCTACTGTCGAAACATGCTGCACAGGGAATTGACTCCGTTAGTTTCTATCATGTAACTAAAATTATTTACTGTTCATTAGTAATTTTAACTGTTGTAATTGATTTTGATAGAGACTACAGGAGTTAATTCCCCACACAATGGACCGTGTTAACTCTATACCTTTATTTTGAAAGCTAAAAATTCACCCTCGATTATTCATTGGAGCAGTTATAGATGAATACTAAACGGTTTTTTCTTAGATTATTGCATACAAATTCTCATTGATGAAAATAGATTAGTTTGATCATATTGTTTTTAAATGAATCTACTTAAGAAAAAAGTTCATTTTTGTTAATAACATATTGTCATAATTTTACCAATAGTTTTATATAATTTCATGACATGATCAAATTATATACAATATTATATGCAATAAAATAAAAAAAAAACAACGCGCCTGAAGTACATTGTATTATGACTCTAATATAATGTGCTTCTGACAGTACCTCTTGGGTGGTGTGGAAAACTGTCGACCAAAATTTTGAACTTGAAACATTTTCGAAATTTATACAGGAAGTAAATGTTATCATACTTTACTGTTCCGTATCTGTGGGAACTGTCATAATTTATCAGTTATGTTGTATAAATCGGTAAAAGGTGTGAAGCTAGTGGAGCTGCGGGGGGGGGGGGGGGGAGTATCTCCAAAATAAATATATAATATAGGTAGAAATATACTATATTCTACATGATCACCATGTATATGCATCTTTAGACACACTCTTGTAGATCAATAAAGGTAGAAACTGACATTCTTTCACTACACCTAGACTAAATTCTTGAAAAAAAAACATTTTACACTCGCTTCCATGAAATGCTTGTACAGTGACTATATATGTTCAATATTCTATATTCTAAGCCATCACTGAGCATATGTATATCTATATATATGCATAATTGGTATTTTATTCCCTCTGCATAACCTTAAATCTTAAGAAAATATGAACTGTTTCTACTCTTACTATATTAAACACTTGCAATGTAACTGTATATTATTGTACTCGTCACCATGTATATTTACACATACTTTAATATTTATACAAAGTGACCTTATATTACACATCATGCTTGCTCGAAACAACATTTTTTACTCAAACTCACTATATATATTACTGTGAAATAATCTTATATGAAATATCATACTTGCTTGAACAAACTTTTTTCAATCAAACTCACTGTATATATTAAATCTACTATATTCTGCACTACGCCTAGATTAAATTTTTGAAATAATAAACTTTTCCACACTTTTTGTATTAACCTTTAATCTGAATTTAGTAAACATTCACTCTTACGTAAACCAAACACTTGAACTAGCATATCATAGTTTATATATTTATTTTTTAACGGTTTATTCTTTTATGTTTTTTCTCTTACTTCGTTTTACCTCTTTTGGGACTAAACCTTCCCTTTTCTCTGTCTTCGTGAATCTTGTAATCCTTTTACTTTCTTATCACTCCTTTTTATTAAAAGCACTTGTTTCATCACAATATTTTATTGCAGAGCCCGTATCCTATAATCCTGTGTACGGTTTATGCTTGTCTTTGTCGATCACTACTTTCTCATGTCGTCACATTTAATATTTACGTTCTAATTAAAATCTTGAATTGGTGAACTTTTTATTATACTCTTGCGTTCACTAAACCCCTTTATATGTATAGATATGTATAACATACATATACAACTACCATATAGAAATACAAAGTCTAAAATGATAAAACTTTAATACTGCTTGCATTGAACGTAACACTATGCCTCATAATTATAAAAAATACAAATGTAAATCATTTATTCCGGACATAACCGAGGGCTGCTAGGGATAAGAGCAAGTGCGACGTATTTATTCTTTATCAATAATATATTCTACCTATTAGTAGTTTTAGCAAACGTTTCTCCGTCATTTGGCTCTCATATGCGCGAATCAACAAGGCGATTCGTGGCTTCAGGCCAATACGGTTAGAAGTGATTTTATAATCATTCTTAGACTGCCACGACCCCCTCTAGGTTGTTTTACTCCGCGGATTTTGAGGGTCACTTTCAGTGCGGAGAGGCTAAAGGGCCGATCTGTAACTGCCAGGCCAGAGAATCGAGTGGCGGGAGGCGTTCGCGTGGGCACATGACTGCGTGTGTATAGCTATAGATATAGAGGAGCGCGCCCACTGCTTCGAGTCCCTTCGGCAATCCTCGGGAAAGCGCATTTGTTTTAGCGGCCCGAGTTTTCGGCGGCGTTTAATGAGTAGAGCGTCAGTTCTCGGCGACAACTTGTGAGAGGAGGTCACACCAGGACCTGATTGTTAGGAGATTTCAATAAAGTCATATTATCAGATCAACCACGATTTCACACTTTATTTTTAAACCTTAATGTAGTCTTGTCCCATACATCATTAACTCAATGATATATGATTACTGCATCAAAAAATCGACTTCTCAAACAAATATTAAACAAGGTATTTTTACTAAATTATAATTTATGCATTGTATACATTAATTAAATTGTAACTAGATTATAAATTAGAACAATCATAAATAACAATCATTATTGCATTGAAAAATTACTGATAACAATAATAATAAAATTTAAAATAAGAACAATATTTTAATCATAACTTTAACCGTAAACTAATTTTTAGGCAATTTTTGACTATAATGAAATATCAATGACATTATACTTTGCAATAAAATGCAATAAAATCATTTATATACAAGATAAATAATAATTTCAATAAATTAAAAATAATATACTTTACTAATTAAGAGGCTGATAGAAAAATTCATCTGCTACAAAAATCATAAACATTGAAGAACCAGCAACAATAAAATAAATTTGCTATTTATTTTCTAATCGTATTATTAACTTATAAATTTTATATGTTATTATCATTACAATCCCTAAAATCAATTGTCATTAAAATTCAACAAAAAGTATTCGAATAAAACTGAGCAGTTTTATTTAGATTATATACAATTGACGAATGTGAAAAATTGATCTTTTTCATAATAACACGAATTTCTTCTATAAAGTATGACCAGTATATTGAAAATACTATCCGGTAACACAACCGGTAATCAGAACAGAAAAAAAGACGATGGCTCCTCTCATCGTCAAGTCTTACCCCATTACAGTTTAATGAATTTATCAATAATATTTGGATATCTGCATACTTTGTGTGTGTATATGTGTGTGCATATATGTGTGTTCATCAGCGAACCTTTCAATATCAGCGAGTGCCTTACGTGAAAAGCAAAGCAAAGTGATGTTTTAAAATATTTTAAATGTTTATTATTTTACTAAAGGAGCAATTTCTCAGTATAAGACTATGGTAATCACAAAGATTTAATCAAAATATTTAAACTAGATTAGGGATGTTATTTCAAGGTGTGAGGCGCCCTGCAAGGTAGTTCACCGGCTGCAGTGGTGCTCAATCAGAGTTTTCATTAGAAAGTTCCTTTTTAAAGATATTATACAGTGTTATCTAATGTCAAAACCTTACAATTCATAGTATCAAACATTAGAATGGTGATATAAATTGTTTAGAGTACAAAATACTCTCAAAACTTGTAAGAGGGAGAAACATTGCTCACCTATATAGATATACTGATAGCATGAGATGAAAACTTTGAATAATTGTATCTTAAAAAAAGCCTCGTTTGCCCTATCCAACTGTTTCTCCATGATTTGTATTGCTATTTTACACCATAAGCTAATTTTTTTTAAATATTCTAAGAAAATTCGCTTCGCAATTCAACTAAACTTCCTCAAAATTCGGACTCGGTATAGGCTTTGCATGTTAAAATACAAAATTTCAAGGTTCAATATCTCTAAAAATAATGTCGCTTGGGGGGTAAAAAAATACCACGTTGTAGAGGACACTTAATTAAACATGTAAACAAAGCTTGAGCGATTTCCTTAAAAAATAAATATTCCGGTGAACTACCTTAAGTAAAAATTGATACCATAACCTCATAAATCCATGAATATTCTTAAAACATTCTGAATTGTAGTTAGCGAGTAAGTTATAAGGTTTAAAAAATAGTAATTTTCAGTCATACAGGGTATACAGGGTGAGAGACAAAAAATTTAAATCTTAATATCGTTTAAACTAATCGGTTTCATAAGATGCAAGAAGAACTTAGCCAAGGTTCACAATAGGTCTATTTTTTCAAAAATTTCAACTCAAAGTCTTTTTACTCCCGTAATCGTACTGTGACATGGGTGCGATCTACCAGTGCGTATTGTTTGTTCTAGCCCTGCTAAGCGTCAGGCTTTCGCGTAGATTGTCCCCACCGTTGAGCGCCACGTATGTTATCCGCGTGTTAGGCGATGAGACGATCGTCGAGATCGGCCGTCGCTCTTATAAAGCAATTATTCCCGCGACCCTACTCTAGCTAATCATCGGGCTATTTTCCCTTGTATTTGCGAAAATGAAAGAGAGAGCACCAAGTTAGCTTAGCGCTAATACTCACTGCGGACTTACAGGTATTATGCCGTAGATGCGCTGGTGCTGGAGGTGTTGCTCCGGTCGTCGTGCTGTCCGTCGGTGCCTGGTCCGGTTGACAGCCGACACTCTCTTCTCGCCCTCAATTGTGCGATTGTGGTGTCCGCAGTGGCCCCGCTGCTTTGGCTGTTTAGGCTGGCTTCGCTCTGCCGCTGCGCCTTGATAGTCAGGCTGGCTTCGCCCTGGCTAGTCTTGATGGCTGTGAAACCACGCCGCTGGACAGGTCGTGTCCGTCAGCTTGTAAATAAGCGTGTGGCTTTAGTACAACAAAAAAATTACAAAAATACATTTTTTCAAAACGTTTGACAATTTATTTTTAGAAATATTAAATTTTTTTGAAAACACTTTTTTACAATAACAATTGAACGAAGCAGTCAATTTTGAAAATCTTGCGTGAAATAGTTGGCAATTTAATGCTCTTTTAGAAACACCATTGCTGAATTTATTGCATTAATCAAATGAGCATGAAAAAATACCATAAAATCGTAAAATGGTCAGGATCATAAAAAGATATTTTTTCCGAATTTAGAATCAGAAAATATATATGCATGTCAAATTTTATTACAATCAGTCCCCCGGTCGTCGTACCCAGGCCTGTGCCTAGAACCATTTCAACATGGCGTCGATGGTCAAAACTGACGTACCAACCCCCAAAAAATGCACTAGCAGCATGGCTCACTAGTACACGCCCAGCGCGGCCGAGTGATGGCCAAGCATGCGCAGTGAATTCGGCCGAGCTAAGGCGCGGATGAAAATTTTTGAATTTTGCAGGTTATGTACAGTATGGGTTACAAAACATGCAGAAAGAGTGACTTTCTGTTTGAGAACTGAGCTAGATAGCTTGTTATTTTATTTAAAATTACAGCTGTTAAAAGACTTCGATTAAACATCGAATCTGGATGATGCACAAGATTTGACTCATGCAATTTTTAGTCGACGAAATTTTTAAAAACTCATTTTATATGAAAGTGATTTATTGTATAAACTTTAAACTTGATATTCAAGCCATTTAGATGTAGCTAAGCACATTTATAGAGTTTCAACACTTAAGTTGAACCAGACGATCCAGTTCGTCCCAAGAAGAGACATTTGGCGTAGGTTATTTAAAACCAACTAGATCGTCCAGTCATCGGTGATTCATCAAACTTTGGAAATATGTTGAAAAACATTGAAAGGACTTGTGTATCAAATTTCAAGTGTAAACCATGTATCAAAATCAAGATTTGCAATTTTTAGTCATAGAATGTTGATAAAAACTAAAATTTTTCAAAAAGGATGTATCGTACAAACTTTAAACTTGACATGCAAGTCATTTGCATGTACAGCATATCTAGAAAGTTTGAACACTTAAGTTGAACCAGAAGATCCAGTTCGTCCCAAGTAAATGCATTTGGCGCAGGTTTTTTGAAACCAACTGGATCTTCCAGTCATCACTGATTCATCAAACTTTGGAAATATGTTAAAACTCATTGCAAAAGCTTGTCTATCAAATTTCAAGTGTAAACCATGCACCAAAATTGAGATTTGCTATTTTTATTCATAGCATTTTCAGTCGCGAGAAAAAATTTTGAATTCTTATAGAATAATTAAAAAAACAAGCTTATCCGACGTCGATGGTGATGCTTTCGAAAATCCCGATTTAACCGTACATCAGCTCCATTGAAGATTTCCGTAGCTTCCGCAGAAGACGTCTCGTGAAAATTTTTAAGTATAAACAAGACTGAAATGACCTTACGTTTCTACTGCTGATACATTTATGCATGCAACTTCAGTATTGTTTGAACTTTGAAAATTTTCACAAGTTGTCCTCTATGGATGCTACGAAGATCTTTGACGGATCTGGTGTACGGTTTAATCAGGATTTTTGGAGGCAGGATCATTCACGTCAGCTAACCTTTTTTTCCTAATAACCTTTAAGTATTCAACATATTTTCTCACGATTGCTGCATGTGCAGTAACCTTTTAACCCCTATCCATGGGTGGGGGTAAAAATTATGAAAAATAAAAATTAGATAGGGTAAAGATTAGAAATTCAAAATTTATAAACTGAGATTTTGAAATGAAAAAATTTATAAAACTAAAATGTTGAATTGAAATATTGCAAAAGGTGATATTTGTAGTTAAAATATTGCAAAATATTGCATTTTTAGGAATTTCCAAATTTAGCTTTTCAAAATCATACCTTTCCAATATTCTGGGACTTAAAATTTTACATTTTGTTATAATTCAATTTGTAATTTTTGCCTTTTAAATATCATGCAAAGATCATGTTAAGAAATTATGCAAAAATTTAAGCAGAATTTATTGCAAGTATTGCGTACTTGCATTTAAATTTACTTACATAAGTTAGCCTTGACACGAAAATCAGTATTGTACACTGCATTTTTGTATGCAATGTTCTATAAAGATATGTGCATGTTCACATGTTTAATCTTATGTACAAATCTGTACATATAAAGAGCAAGAGTTTATGCATAATGTTATGCACACATGTATACACAGAACAATGCAGTAACTCATGCGCAAATTTGGCGAATTCTGAGTAGATATTCCACCATAATAACATGTATAGCAACATGCAGTTCATGATGCAATATCCCATGTAGAAAATCGTGCATAAAAGTTTACATTTTTTATGCAGATGTTCATGCTGTAGCTCATGTATAATGTCATGCAGTCAGGTATGCAGGGTCACATGCAGATTATTTTCGTAAGGGGCGCTCCGAGACTCCTTATACGAGTATTTTTAAAAAGAGAGTACGTCGGCAAATCGGAGGAAGTCAAGAGAGAGCGAATATTGAAGCTCCAAAACATAAACTCCTTAATCTAGCTACCATACGCTCTGAGATTCCTTACAAGTAACTTTTCTAAAAAGAGAGTACGTCGGCAAATTGGAGGAAGGCGAGCGAGAGCGAATATTAAAGCTCTAAAACAAAAACTCTCAAATCTAGCTACCCTACGCTCCGAGACTCCTATCGAGTATTTTTAAAAAGAGAATACGTCGGCAAATCGGAGGAAGGCGAACTAGAGCGAGCCTCCAGAGCGAAAACCCTCAAATCTAGATACCCTACGCTCCGAGACTCCTCATACGAGTATTTTTAAAAAGGAAGTACGTCGGCAAATCGATGGAAGGCGAGCGAGAGCAAGAATCAAAGCTCCGAAACGAAAGTTCTTTAAACTATAGCTACCAAATGCCCTGAAATTCTTTATAGAAGCGTCATCTATTCAAAAATTACAATGGCACATTGAATGGAGACAAGCGACAGTTAACTGCACTGCTCTAAACGTGAATTCTTCAAACTAAATGCTACACTTGCAGCAACTATTTGTAAGAGAGTATCATTTAAAGAATTATAAACTTCTATTCCTAAATGCTGATCTGTGAAACTAACTGCCACACGCACTATATACTCTTTCAAGATTTGTCAAAATTACGTGATAACTATAGGGCAAGCATAGCGAGAATTAGTAGTGCTCAGAAAAGACGCCCATAAAATGATCTACATCGATCTCGGTGTTTTGAGATTTTTGTCAGTTGATTTTAAGGGATTCTATTTCGAAGCTGTACTTTTGCTTCCTCCTAGAGGAAGCTTTGTAATAGTAAAATTTTGAGTTTCTTCAAAACTTAGAAAATACTTTTTAGTGTGTTAGAAGTTCCAAATCAAGTGTTTTTGGAAAATGTCCGTAGGATGTGCGTGTGTATGTATACCGTAATATTTCTGGAACTACTGTGTCAATATCAATAAAATTTGACATGCATATATATTTTTGGATTCTGAATTCGGGAAAAACAGTTATTATTTAATTTCTTAACTATATTTTTTGTATGGCCATTTTTTGATTTTTAAAAAACACTATTTTGCGTTTTTTTCAGCCGTCCCATTGTGACAAACATTTCAGTTATAATGCATTTGAAAGAGAATAAAATTACCTACTTTTCCTCGTTTGGTGCTCGGGATTGACCGCATTGTTCGGCAGATAAAGTGAAAAAGGCTTTTTTTTTAAATTCATATCTCTGAAAATAAACGTCATAACCTCGCGAAATTTATGTCAATGGGTCACGTGTCAAACTATACCCCACTACAATTTCAAGTGATTTGACTACTTATTTTTTTAGTAATAAATCGAAAACTGAAAAGAATGATTTTTTTGTGTGCCTCGATTACGGACGCAAATAGGTCTTATTGCACTTGAGATTTCGGGAAAAAGTAGATATTTTATGTGTTTTGGCTAAGTTTATTGCACAGCTTTCAAACCCCTATGGTTCGTAAGATATCAAGGTTGCAATTTTTTTTTGAAAATTTTTTGATTTCTTATATCTCTAAAATAATGTAGTCAAATGCTTCAAAATTTTATTTGGCGATTCACTATAAAAAAAGCTATCTGCTGTTAAAATTTTAAAAGATTCCATCAAGCGGTTTTCAAATAAAGAGCTAAAATGTAAAAATCGTTTTCTTTAAAATTGCGCGAGCGACCTATCTAATGAATAACGTGTTGTTTTGATGGTTAGGTTGGTTAGGAACACATGTAAACATGCGTGAATTTCTGTGAAAAAAAATTGACGACAGTGTTCGTATGCTATAACAAGAAAACAGAGTGTCTGCAAACTTTTGGACAATGAACTATCCAAAACTTTTATTAAATTGTGTATCAAAAATCGCCTCATACATTAGCAAGGAGATATATAGATATATTAAAACAATATTTTATTTATTGTACTTATAAATTTAGTTGGAGGAAGCTACGTGCCAATGAATTGGCAGCGGTTTTTGCTTATGCTCGAATACCTCTGAAGTGCCATTATATTTCTATAACGATACTGTTTTATACAGAATCTTGGCACTTGGGGTACACGTAATTGATATTAAGGACTTTAGGTTTTGAGCATTGAACTTTTTAAAATAGGACTTCAATAAAGGCTCTCGGCGCGTGGAGTATCTAGATTTAAGAATTTTTGTTTTGAAGCTTGGTCTCTCACTCTCACTCTCCTCCCCTCGATGTGCCACCTTATTTCAATAAAAATATATAATATATAAAAAAACTATTTGCCAAATTATAAGTCTTGTTTAATATTCTCGTGTTTAGAGTCTCAAAGCGTACTGTAGCTGGTTCTAAGGTTTTCTGTTTTGGAACCTTGTTGCTTGCTCGCCCGCTCCCCTTCCTCCGATTTGCCGACGTACTTTCTTTTAAAAAATGCTCGTATAAGGAGTCTCGGAGCGTGGGGTATCTAGATTTAAGGATTTTCGTTTTGGAGGCTCGCTCTAGCTTGCCTTCCATCAATTCGCCGTCGTATTTTTTTGAAAAAAAAAATACTCGTATAAGAAGTCTCGGTAGGTGGAGTAGCTAGATTTAAGAATTTTTGTTTTGGAGCTCTGCTTCTCGCTCTCGCTCGCCTTCCTCCGATTTTCCGACATAGTCACTTTTTAAAAATACTCGTATAAGGAGTCTCGGAGTGTAGGGTATCTAGATTTGAGGGTTTTCGCTCTGGAGGCTCGCTCTAGTTCGCCTTCCTCCGATTTGCCGACGTATTCTCTTTTTAAAAATACTCGATAGGAGTCTCGGAGCGTAGGGTAGCTAGATTTGAGAGTTTTTGTTTTAGAGCTTTAATACTCGCTCTCTGTTGCCTTCCTTCGATTTGCCAAAGCGAAACTTGTTGTTGTTTTCAACAATATTCTCGTGTTTAAGGTTTCGGTGCGTGGGTTAACTAGATTAAAGAATTAAAATTTAAAAAGAGTACGGTCTTTAAATTTTTGTATTACCAAATACAAGAAATCTCAATAGCGGTGCATGGTTTACACTTGAAATAGGGACGAACTAGATCTTCTGATCCAATTTAAGTGTTCAAACTTTATAAATATGCTTTATTACATGCAAATAGCTTGGATGTCAAGTTTAAAGTTTGAACGGTGCATCTCTTTTGAAAAAATTCCGTTTTTGCATGTTTTGCAATCCATACTGCACATAACCTGCAAAATTCAAAAATTTTCATCCGCACCTTGGCTCGGCCGAATTCACTGCGCATGCTTGGCCATCACTCGGCCGCGCTGGGCGTGTTGTAGTGAGCCATGCTGCTGGTGAATTTTTTTGGAGGTTGGTACGTCGGTTTTGGCCATCGACGCCATGTTGAAATGGTTCTAGGCACAGGCCTGGTCGTACCCGTCGTATTTCCAGAATTATGACGGTATACATACATACATCCACACACACATACACGCACATAGCCAATTACACGGACATTTTTTAAAAACGTATGATTTGAATCCCAAACACCTCTAAATACGTTTCTATAAAGTTTTAACAAAACTGAAAATTTTACTATTACAAAGCTTCCTCTTGGGAGGAAGTTAAAGTAATAGCTATAATAGTTCTTATGTATGATTTAAGTAATTTATTGATCTAAATTATTTTTTATTATTAAAGGTACACATGTGCGACGGTGCCTTTTTCACGTCGCACGCATGTACGTAGCATCTCGAAAGTGTCGGAGCAGGAGAACGACTGACGACAAAGATATGTCTCGAGGCTCTTCCAATCTTCCGGGTTATGTTCTAGGTATCCACAAGTGACGAGGAACATCGCCAGGAGCAGAGGAGAGACAGCACCGAGGAACATGAGGAGAGGAGAGAAGCAGAGAACGTGCAGCGAGCTGCACTGCTTCGCCAGTGCAAAGTATAGAAAGTGTGAGTGCGAGAGAGCATGAGTGAAAGCGCGCGGGCCAATCAGCGCCAAGTGGAGCTGCACGACGTCGGGACGACGGAGAGCGGGAAAGGCGAACTGTGCAAGGCTTGAGAACCTCGATTTTCGGTCGGTGGGACCGCACGCGAGGGGGACTTTGGGAGTAGGCGAAGCCGGAGAGAGCGGTGAAAGGCACGGGTTTCTCCCGTTTAGACACTTTTTGTTAAGACATGCAACGGAGGCAATGCGTACGAAAACTAGAGTTTTTGGTATAAGAAGTGGTTCGCCACTTCTGAATTTACGGAATTTCGATATTGTTAATGGATTTATATATTTCAAATAACAAAATGCATACTCAAATAATTAATAATAAATGACATACAATATATGGACCATATATTAATGTCGATTAAAGTACCATATTGTAATAAAAAGACTGTCAAGGCCATTATTAGATCGTAGCAAATGGAAAGCCACGGAATGGGAAAATTGGCTTCTATATTACAGTATATCAGTATTAATTTCAGTGTTGAAAAATAAGAAAATAAGTAGAGAGCATACGCGCGGAAAAAGAAGCCTGCGAAAATAAGATTTTCCTGAGGTAAACGGACAGTAAGAAGCAAAAAAAGTATAGAAAAATGAATTTAAGTGAAGGAGGAAGGAGCGCGAATAAAAGATTCGAAGGATGAGGAGAATTAGAAGGAGAGAAAGGCGAAAAAAAGTTGAAAGGAAAGTGTGAGGTTAGCGGCGGGAAGATGGCCGCAGGCAAAACAACATCGGAGAACAGCACCAGGAGGAGAGGAAGGCCGAGAAAAGAAGAGAAAGCGAACACCCAGACAAACCAGATGAAGAATTTCCTCGAGAAAGGAAGCTGCGGATTTGAGGCGGTCTTCGGAAGAGGCAGAGTACAGCGATTTCCGGTAAAGACGCAGGGAGGCGGACAGACAAAAAACGAGAATACCAATGTAAGGGATGCAGAGGACAGGAAAGACAACGAACGAACGAAGTAGACGAATCGGATAGTGATAACCACCAGGAGAACAAGGAAGCAATACCCGGGGAAGCGGCAACAGGAACGGCAGAGAACAAAGAAAAGGAGGATAAGGACTCGTACTTACCGACGCAGCAAAATGGAAAAGGAGAGGACAGCGGATCAATGGACGGAGAGGAGAAGGAAGGAAGCTTAGAGAAGGAGTCAACAGAGGGCTCCAGAGATACACGCGACACGACGATAAAAGAGAAGATTCAACGGTAGAAATAAGGTTAGCTAAGGAATTAGAATATAAGATAGAAAATGTAAAGTTAGAGATTGAAAAAATTGAACATGAATTGAAAGGGGTAGTTGAACGATTGAATACGGAAATTAATAAGAACAGAGATATGGGAAATTAAATCGAAAAAATGAAAAAAGAAAGGGTTGAACTCAATAGAGAATAGAAAGAAAAGATGCAAAAACTCGAGAAAGAAACAAGAGAGGTGTTAGCTAGGAATACGAATCTAGAAAATAAGATTACAGAGGAGAGGGAGGAAGCAGAAAGGAAAGTACAAAAATTAGAGGCATAGTTAGGGGAGTTAAAGGGAAGAATGCAGCTAATGATGATAGGGGATGCAAATAGGAGGGGGGTGGCAGGGGAAATAGACGAAAGCGAGAAACAGGAAACAGATGGGAAGGAAGTAACGCACAATACACAGATGATTACGAGGCGGAAGAGAGTCAGGAAGATGATAGTTGGGAGGAGGGGTCACAGGGAAGGACAACGCGCAGAGCAATGCAGGAAACAGATAGAGAAAACAGGGAATATTTAGAGGAGATACCTGAAGTGATAGAAGAATAAAAAGTAGAATGGGAAATTAGAGAAAGGAAAAGTTGAAAAAACAACGTTTTGATAAGAGGAGTTATAACAACGGGTAATATAGAAAGGGATATAAAAGAAATAATTAAAACAAACCTTGGAATGGATATTTATATAAATAGATTAAGAGCAATTGTGGGAGGGGTATTGATAGAATTAGAATAATTCAAAAACAAAATAGAATTACTGAAAAGGAAGCAGATACTGAAGGGAATAAATATTTGGATAGAGGACGATCTTACAGATATATAGAGAATGGAAGGTACAAAAGTGGCTTGAAAAAATTGAAGAAAGTGAAAGAGAAAGAGGGCTGGAGGTTAGAATAGGCTATATGAAGATTAAAGTAGATGGAATATAGTATTCTTGGAATGAACGAAAAGAGCAATTAGAAAATGAGAAAGTACTTTTTCGGAAGAAAGTGGGAAAAGAAGGAAAAAGAAGAGAGGACGATCAAAATAATTACGTGAAATAATTTACGTGAAATAATATAGCGAGAACAATTAAAATAAGGGAAGCGTGGGACATTTTAGGAAAGCAAAATATAATAATGTTACAGGAAACTTGGCTAGAAAGAGAAAGGGAAGGAGGATTATTAAAAACGTTAGACCAAAGGACCCACAGAGCATGGAATATTTATGGAATATTTGGAAGGAAGATTTGAAATATTTCAAAAACATTCCATGGAATATTTATGGAATATTGCTATGTCCTCAAAATCTCTTACATTGGAATATTTCACGTAATATTTAAGAATGATGCCATGAATTATTGCAATGGAATATATCCGAAATATTTTGTAAATAATTATGTAGAATACATTACGAAAATTAAAAAACATGTAATGTTTCATAAATCTTTCTGCACTATTTCACGGAATATTTTTGACGAATAACAAAGGAATATTCCTTAAACAAATATCTGGAATATTCTTGGCAAAATCCGATGCATGCAATATTTTATTAATCTTTCAACAAAATTTCATGGAATATTTCGGGGAAATAACAGGAATATTCCTCAAATAAAGTAGTAACATATATTCATATGGTAAGTCGATGTACGCAATATTTTATGAGTATTTCAATAATATTTCACGGACTATGTTATGAAATAATAATGGAATATTCATGAAATAATTTAGTGATAAGTTCCCTGAGAGTCCTCTGCGTGAAATATTTCGATAATCTTTTACAAATATTCCACGAAATATTCCGGAGAATAATTATGTAATGTTTCTGAAATAATGATGTGGAATATTCTATTCAAACCGCCATTGCATGTAATATTCTATTAATCTACCGGTAATATTTCGCGGAATATCTTATGGGAATAATAATGGAATATTCCTGAGATAAATTAGTGAAATGTTCCGTGTGAATTCCAGTGCATGAAATATTTCGTTAATCTTTCGCCAGTATTTCACGGAATATTTGGGAGAAATAACTATGTAATATTTCTGAAATAAAATTGGGGAATATTATATTCGAACCTCATTGAATGCAATATTATTTCAATCTTTCAATAATATTCCAAAGACTATTTCGAATGAATAATTTTGAAATATTTCAGCTGACTGCATATGTATTATTCCGGTGAAATAATTGTGGAATCTTCCGGTGACATAATCATTGAATCTTCCGGTAATTAATTATGGAATATTTCGAGAAATGATTATGGAATATTAATGGATTATACCGGGAAATGATAATAGAATTCTTACGGGAATTTCTGCAGATCAACCTTCTGAAAAAAATTAGCTATGCTGCAGACGATGCCGTGCAGCTTCTTTTTTTAGAAGGGTGATCTGCAGATATTCTCGTAAAGTATTCCATTATTATTCCCCGGAATATACATATAATGACTGTATGCAGCTGTAGTTTTTCTTCGGAAGGGTAATTTGTAGAATTGTCTGTAATGTATTGTATTTAATAATATTTTAATATGATTTCTTATAATAATACATTTTGTCACATTTTACTGTGTGGTATTTATTTCATCGATCTTCCTTATCCGATAAATCGTCTGGTACAACTGGTGCAAATGCACAAAGCTTTGGAGCAGCTCTAAAATGCATATATATTTATTGCTTACATATTGTTATAATACTGCTAATGCTATTTAATTTTTTTTATTTTACACTCACGTCTCAGCACGTTTTTTTCTAGTACTGGAAGTGTCCAATCGTAGTTTGATGCTGGTCTTGATGTTATCATCTGTAGCCGTGGTAGGAAATGCAGCTTTGACAGCAACTAAATAAACATCAATTAAAATTAAAAATGTATTACTTGTATGTAAACAATCTAATAAAGCTGCTCTGAGAAAGTTCTTATAACTAATATAAGGAGAACGCATATACGAAAGAAAGAAATTTGTCTGAAATTTACAAAACGAATTTCTGGTACAGATAAAGTAGCAACTGTTGGTTTTATGTGAAAAAATTTCTTGTAATGCGGCCGAATACGTTTCCCGCAGACGATCGACGCTATATTTGTAAGCATACTTGTAAATATTACATCTGTTTTTACAGTATAATTTATAATTTGATTAGAACTTCTTTTAATGAGCTAAATATTGAGATTGAACTTACGAAATATGCAGCTGCACACAAGTAATTCAGAGAATTTTGGTTTTTTTGTAATCCATAAAAACTATATTTGGTGACACAATCAGTAGTCATAATATAGTCTATTAGATTATAGGTCAAGTCATGAGCTAAAAGTAAATATTATAAAAGTCGAGGCACTAACTGTATGGAGCACTGATAAAATCTAGATAAACTACTGTTAATATATTGCATGCTTATATATTTTCTTATGATTAATAACAATTATTTTTATGATTATAAAGGTTACAAATATTTATGCAGCTATAAAAATGTAAATACCCCGTGGCGGATTTGCGAAGCTTTTGCGCCGAGATCCCCTTAAAATTAATGCGTCATCCAGGTCATACAGGTAAACAAATGGAAATACTGGATCCGCCGCCATACTTTCGCGCGAGATTCAAAAGTGTTTGTTCCGTACACTGTACTTCCAATACGTTTCTGCATCTTTTGCGTGCTTCGTGGTACACCTATAACTTTACCCGAAATGTTTCAGCGGAATGTTATTGAATATTTCATAAATATTTCAGTGGAATATGTTATGGAATCTTTCAGAAATATTTCGGAAATATTTCATGCTAAGTAGGAGCCTAGGTTAAATATAGTAAAAAACATGATTAGTACATCACCTGCAGAAATAATTATTAATTTTTTATAATACTTTAAATTTTGTTTACATATAATCAATAAGTTTTTGGAGAACTTTCTATTTATGAAAAAATAACTTCCTTTACACACTGTGTAAAATCCTCACTCATTATTGTAGCGATAAAGGTAACGTCACTTATTACCATGGCTTTTATCGAAAATGATGCATTTAATCTTTCTACAACTTTTTGTACATATTCAGAAACATATTTGGATCCACTTAAGTACAGCAGACTGAGTTAAAAATTAGTTGAATTTTTTAAATTTCCTATTTCATGAAAAAAAAAAAAAATTTTTAAACAATTTTTTTATGCGTTAAATATATAATTCGAAAAAATCAACTTATTTTTAACTTAGGTGGATCCAAATATTTTTCTGAAGTACAATAAATTTTTAGGAGGTTCATCTGGTACATATTTTATCTTTTACGTGTGAAGTTTTTTTCCTTAATCTGTTTGTAATTTTTAAATCACATGAACCACCTTAGAAAGATTATATGCATTATTTTCGAGAAATGCTGTGGTAAGTGGCTTTTATCATTAAAACTGAGTGTAGATTTCAGGTTGTGATCTTGAATACACAGATACCACCTGATGTTTTTAATATCGACACCCACATAAGAACATGAGCTGCAGCAGTGTTAGTGAGTTCATGTTTAAGAAACATTAACACTCCCAATTTGCATTGATAATTACTAACTAATTATTACTTGTCTGGCAGCAAAGATGGATAAAAGCAGCGGTATTATGAAATGTTCCACAACTCCTCCTTTTCAGTTGTGCGTATCCTCTGAGACACGCATGCAATATCTGGATGCCAAAAAGTATATCAAAAAATTAATCAAGCTAATTTGTGACAAACAGATACTAACTATTACAACAATTGATTTAGATACAAATTTTAAAGAATTATCTACAAACTTTTAAACTAAATGCATGAAACAATAGTTGAAATTTATATCAAACCAATTTTAAACTAGAGGAAAAGATACATAATATAAATAATAACAAATAAATTACAGAACAATATAATGTACAAACACTGTATTTTATGTGTTCAAGTGGCTAATGAGAAAGCATTTCGTGCTGATGCGATGCTGGAACCCCCACAGCCACTCCCCCACCAGTGACGAAGGCGGGTTGCGTTCGAAACGAGACTGCTTTGCCCCGCTGGAGCCTGTTGAGGGAAGAATCCTGGGGCGAGGGCGCGGCCGGGTCCGCTGCAGGCGACGCTGTCGAAGGCGGCGCAGGTGATGCCAAAGGTGCGGGTGGCATTGGTGCCGCCGGCGTTGGTGGCGAGGGCGCAGGAGAAGGTGGCGTGGTCGATGGCGGCGCCGGTGCTGGATGCGCAGGTGGACGGCTCGGCTGCTGATCAGCCGATTTCAAATAGGCTGGCTTAAGTGAAGATGTTGAAATCGTTTTGGGGGCGCCGTCGATCTCAATGAGGGAGGTCTGCTCGTTGATGCGACGCAAGACCTTGTGGGGGCCATGTAGGGCGGCTGCAGCGTCTCCTTTACCGTATCCACCCTCCTGAAGACAAAGGCGCAGATGCGCAGGTCTTCGTGGAAAAATGGGGTGTGTGGCGGGATGTGTCTTGATCCGGGCACCGCTTGGAGCCTATTCATCAGGCCCCTCAGTTCTGTGACGAAGGCGGGAGCGTTGGCCTCGGAATGACTGGCCCGGATGAAGAAGTCGCCCGGGACTCTCAGCGATGTGCCAAACAGCATCTTGGCTGGTGACGCTTGCAAGTCCTCTTTGAACGCTGTCTGTAGTCCTAATAAAACAGCTAGAAGGGCGATGTGCTACGGCGTCTGGGCGCTGCACATGAGGGCCGCCTTAAGAGTGCGGTGCAGGCATTCGACTATCCCGTTCGCCTGCGGATGGTATGGCGTTGTATGGACCCTGTTAGCGCCGATGATGTTGGTCAGGGCCGAGAAGAGCTTCGCCTCGAACTGTGCTCCTCGATCTGTTGTAATGGTGAGAGGCGTCTCGAATGAGCAGATCCAGTGCCTGACGAAGGCCCTGGCGACGATCTCGGCCTGTTGGTCCGGAAGGGGAATCGCTTCCGGCCATCTGGAAAACCGGTCGACGATCGTCAGGCAGTATTGAAGCCCATCCTGTAACGGGAGCTTGACTAGGTCGAGGTGGAGGTGGTCAAAGCGGGCATCAGGGGCCGCAAAGTTTCCAAAGCCCGCGCGGTTATGCGACCTTAGACTGCTGGCTGTGGACCTTAGACTGCTGGCAGGGTACACATGCCCGCGCCCAGCGTGCGATGTCCTTTTTCATAGAAGCCGTCGACCGCGCAGTGAAGAGCTGAGCCGTCGATGTTGAGAGGCTGCAGCATCGGCTTCTTTACACTCAGGAGGTGCGGCAGGTCCGGGTCTTCTGCCTGTTGAAGGGCGAGAGTGGCCAGATCCACATTGGCTGGCATGTTGATAGTCTCGACCCTTCACAGCGCGTCTGCATCGATGTTGTCTTGTCCCTTAGTGTAGGCGAGCGTAATGGGGAACTGGAGCAGAAAATCCAATTGCCGGGACTGCCTAGGCGAAGCTTTCTCCGACAGCTGCCGAGCCGTGGAGACTAATGGCTTATGGTCGGTGAGCATGGTGAAAGGTTCGCCTTTGAGAATGCTACGGAAGTGTTTGACAGTCGCAAACGCGGCAAGAAGCTCCAGGTCGTAAGTGCTGTATCGGCGCTCGATCTTGGATAGCTTTCTCGAGAAGAATCCCAGGGGTCTTCAACGCTCGTCTGGATCGCATTGCTCTAGGGCAGAGCCGGATGACCGTGTCGGAGGCGTTGGTGAGAAGCCGCAGTGAGGCGTCGTGACGTAGGAAGGTGGTGCTGGCAGCGTCAGCGAGCGCTTGCTTCGATGCGGCAAAGGCTTCTTCGGCGGCAGCTGTCTAAGAGAGGACAGCTGCCGCTCCGGTTTCTTCTGCTGCGGGAGGTCCTTAAGCAGGAGGTTGTTGAGTGGCACCATGAGCCGTGCGGCGCCTGGAATGTAGCGGCGATAGTAATTGACCAGTCCGATGAAGCACCGAAGTTGTTTGGAGTCGGACGGCTGCAGAAAGGCCCGGACGGCCTCAACCCGGTCTGCTGGTGGTCTGGACCCGCTGGCAGAGACGACGTAGCTGAGATACGTTACCTCCTTCTTACCCATTTAGACATACAATATGTTAAAAACATCGGTGCCACTTTCAAACTTTATGCCAACAAAAAGTTACGGGCCAATTAAAAATTACCAAATAATAGCTTTTATTGCGCTCTGGATAATTTATTACCTGGCCGAGCAAACATTATTTTTTTAGCATTAATACAGCTGAGCCCGAGATCTAGAATTATAAAAAAATTGTTGAAAATGACTGTTCTTATCATAAGTGACGAGTAATTAAAAAAAGGTAAAAATGGCTTGATCATTTAGTCAAGACATGCGCAAAAATGTACATAAATAGAGAGCAAAGCAGCTTTATTGTTTACTCATCTCTCATCCATCAAAGCAGTTAATTCGGTTTCTTACGCATATTTACTTTTCGAAGATTATCTTAGTGTATTTATTATTGCTTTATAAATCTTTAAATTCAGTTGTTAGCATAAAAATACGGTTTATGAACAGATTTATAAACTTATATCTAAATAAACGGAAATAAATAAAATATAAAGAGTACAAAAGCAATCAGCACAATAGAAATATAAGATCGTGAGTTTACGAAAAAATGTAGGTGAGTGACCTGCTTGCCTTATCGACGATTGCGCTCACCTTACGCTGTAGTGTCAGCAAGGTGACAGAACGCAGCGCGTCCATCTATACAGCGCTTGTGTAAGTTTAAGAACCAGGTCAAATTACAAAATTTGAAACATACGCAAAACAATTAATTTCGTACATTTCCTAATCGGACGTGTGAGGAGTGAATTCATTTATCGATAAATGCACGGCTTTTATTCAATGAAGGATAATACTAGTGTAGTAAACACGGTAAAAAAGAATAATGACAAAAGAGGTGGTAAAAAAAAATATTTTTACAGAAACTATTGAACGAAAAATCTAAATTAATAGAAGAATTAAGACAATTAAACAAGAAAATAGATTTATTTTTTCGATCGCAAGAAGTTAAGCAGCCAAAAATAGTAAACAACCAAGTAGAACGATCAGAGTTTCAAATAGAAATCGGCAACAAATTTAAAGAGTTATTTAATTTCGCTACGACTGAATTAAATACAAATAAATAAATTTGGAATTATAGAATCACAAAAAAACCATTTTAAGTCTAAAACCGTCCAAAGAATACTTAAATAGCAGAGTCGCGTCAAATTACTGTGTCACGCGTATAGCCGCGCTAACTGAATTGACCAAAACTTGTGTAGTTTGCAAAAACGCGAAAAGGTCACGTATTGTAAAATAAGTAGGACAGCAATATTACATTCGAATGATTTTTTTGGGCATAAAAATAAAAAAATTCGCGCTAAATAAAATTTTGCAATAAATAAAAAGATTACTAAAATGAGAATACCAAATGGAGAACACAATCGGAAAAATCTACTAGGACAGAAATTAACAAGGAGCGTTGTTCGTAATAATCCTACATTGCAGGATTAAATGATAATCCCCAACGACCAAACACCATTTGCCAGAAGTAACAAACTAATTCCATCACCGCCAGCAAACAATATAACTGCACAAAGAGGGGACGAAGAATCAGTACCCGATACTGAAACATTTAATAAAAGAATAGTTAAAAATATAGAAAAATAGAGCATAAAACAAATTTAGAACAGATAAACAAAGAAAGTTTAACAGGGGCAGTAAAAAAGGCGATTTCAAGACTTAACAAAGCCCATTTAAAATAACAGTAATAGGACGAAAACGTGGGAGGATAACCTTTATAAGGGTTATCCTCCCCGTTATTTTATAATATAGAGAGGAGTTTCAATATCCAAAAGCTCATTTAACTATTAATATACTAACTACGCCTAATAAACAGGAATCAAGTGAAATATCTAAAGAAGAACAAAGAGTAGCACCAGTAACACCAGGAACACCGCTGACAGCGATTAGAAAAGCAGAAGATTGGAAATTCAATAATAGTTTGAAGCAGGACATCGTTGATAGATATCGAAGGTTTTAACGAGCAACCAAGTCTAATCGGCAATTTAAAAAATTCACAGAGTAAATTTGACCTTAATTTTAATTTAGAAAGCTTATTAGAAAACACCATGTTCGGTGGGGCGCTAAATGATTAACAACAAGCGCCACCGCAGTTGCATTTATCGCTAAAATATGTTGCTAATCTTATATTAGAATTTGATGGAAAATCTATGTCAGTTAATGAATATGTAGAAAAATTAAAGCATGCAAAAAACATATAATCAGAGACCGATCAAGCAAATTTAATTAGAATACTAAAAATGAAACTAAAAGTCGATGTCTACAGGGCTATGTTAAATGCAGAAGTTAATAATATTCAAGATTTTATCAAAGCTGTGCGGCAGATTTATCTATCAACTGATAAAATGGAACTGATAACACTTTTATGGAAAAATAGCGGAAAGTTTGCAAAATCTAGACGAAACGGTACTCAGTTTTGCTAACAGATTGCAAGAATTAGTATTGCAAGGAAAGGACAGTAAGGAAGTGAAAGCATATGCAGCAGAAGAAAAACAAAGATTCGAAACTAAAATAAATGCGGAAACTCTATTAGCCATTGTAGAAGGATTACGGCAGGAAATACGTTTAGAATTAGGAGCAACGAGGGATTTAAGTGATGCTCTACAAAAGGCAATAGAAGTACAGACGAGATTAAACAGAAGAGACTTGATATTTGGAAAAGCAAATAAAGTATTTTGCAGTTTAAGCAATCATGTGGCTATGTCAGAAGACACAAGCGTTGCTATATACTCATGTCAGATTTATCAAGATTATGGACATGAGGCATTGTTTTGTCATAAAGTAGCCTGTGTTTACTGCAAAAATCAAGACCAAAAGTCAGATAGCTGCAGAATAGTAAAAAAAAAAAAGATTAAATTAAAATTGCTGCCTGCAAAATTAATAGAATCAAAGGCAACCATTGCGAATATTGCCAAGTTATGGGTCACATTGTAACTCAATGCCCATTTATAATAGAGTGCGAACTGTGTTGTAAATGCAAAGAAAGCGGACATAACCCTAATAATTGTAAAAATCAAGGAAAACGAAGTGAAACGTGTGAATTCTGCAATGGCACAACTCATACAACAATAATAATTGCCCAGATGTAACATGCAAAAGATGTAACCAACAGGGACACGTGTTGAAATACTGTCCAATATTAATGGATAGAACATTTCTAATGTGTGCAATTAGTAATAAAAATGATAATGAAGCTGAACAATGTGAAGAAGCTAAAATATTAATAGCACAACATAGAACAAAAACACGTCAACAGGATATCCAATGCCAGATTTGCAACGAAAATGGTCATTCAGGAAAATACTGCCCCATATTCATGGCTCAGCAACAAGCTACGAATAATTCCAACACCTCATATAAAAATCAAAATTACAACAACTATAATCGTAACTATAGAAAGAACAACAATTATAATAACTAGAACAGAAATTTAAATAATCCTAATTAGAAACCGATAAATTGCGAGTGTTGTGAAGTGAGAAGACATCCGATACAAGAGTGCAAAAAATTAAAGAATTTTGAAAATATGGCTCAAAGGCGGGAAAATTGCAGTTATTGTAAAGAAGAGGGGCACAAAGTAAAACATTATCAAGAAATCAAATCACTGGAATCAAGAGCAAATCAATTCTGTTACTATTGCAAGAGTACGAACCATACGATAGAGGAATGCCTCAAATTGCAGAATCAGCAAATAAATCGTGTGTGAAACGAGTAGCCTTTTAATTTAATAAAAACAATCGATTCCTATGAACAAAATGTCTCAAATACAGAGAAGTCGGAGAAATGCGATAATGAACTGAACGTTACGAATATTAAGAAACTAAAAGTATATCATATAAAATTAGATGATCGATTAGAATATATTGAGATTACGAATCCGTATACAATAAAATCATGCAGCTTGCTCGTTGATAGTGGCGCACAAATAAATATAATTAAATTAGGGCAAATTTCTCCGACGGTGCAATTACAAGGAAAAAAAAAATTGTTGAGAGGGATAACAAGCAAGCATATAAAAACTTAAACTACAAATAAATAATAAATATTTTGATTTCCATGTAGCACCAGAGGAATTTGACATTCCGTACGATGGCATTTTAGGAATTAAATTACTGAGAAAGTAAATTACGTTTAGACGAAGAATATTTAGAGATAAATGACATAAAATTAAAACTACAGAGTGGACCAATTAGATTAGAAAGATATACACGTATATGGAGCATGTATAAAACAAGGATCAGAATGCAAGAGTGGGAATAAATAACGATCAAAAGAAATTTCTCAATAGAATTTTAAAAGAAATCATTGATATAAATGATACACACACACATATATATATATATATATATATATATATATATATATATATAAAGGCTTAAATGAAAATAAGTGGAGCGAGAGTAAAACTGAAAATGAATGTAAAGAAAATATAACTCATAAAAGTAATAAGCAAAGCAGTGTAAATGAAAGCATGGAGCAAGAAGCAGAAAATTTCGACAGTACAAAAGATTTCGTAAAAAATGAAATAGTGATAGAAAATACTTTTTATCATGATGTAAAAAAAAGTCCTGAAAACAATAACTATAGAATATGAAGTCAGTAATGATACTTAGGCGGAAATAATAAACGAAAATAACAAAGAGGAAAACAAACCAGAAAATTTTAGAGAATTTTTGGAATCCGATAATAATAAATTTTATATATATAACATTAACGTAGGATTGCAAGAGAAGCAAAACTCGCAGGAAATCAATACAAAAGCAAAAGAATGTGATTTCAAGTACATATTAACAACAATGAAAGAAACAAATCATTCGATATTGACTATATTTCTGAAAGAGCTCAATTAGTGGACGAACTGGGAATAGAGGAGAGTTTAATTTTGAATATAGAAGCAATCGATGCATTTGAGAAAACGAAACAAGGCAAACTTAAGAAGCCTAATAGGCTGGAAGTATTTCGAAAGAAATTACAGATGAAAAATGGTGGTAAAAGGAATCAAGAAAGAATTGAACAAATCACAAATAGATATCCAGATGTGTTCTGGATTGAAGGAAATGAATTAGGAACGTGTAACGTAGAAAAACATGAAATAAATTTAACAGATAAACCTATTTATGTAAAGCAGTTTCCATTAGAGCACAAAAAGAAAGGGATTGCCATCAGTGAAACAAAGAAATTAGTCATAAATAAAGCAATCAGAAATACAAAAAGCCCATTCAATGTATCGGCATTAGTCGTGCCAAAGAAAGAACTTGTAACGGAAGAGAAGAGATACAGGTTAGTAATTGACTACAGGGCACTAAATGAGGTCACTATAGGGGACCCTTATTTACTTCCATATATTAACGAAATTTTAGATCTCATAGGAAACAAGAAATATTTCGATGTTTTAGACTTAAAATCAGTATTTCATCAAGTAAAAATGAGACCTTCAGATATAGAAAAAACTGCGTTTAGTGTACAGCCATAGGGAAGATTTAAATTTCTTGTTTTACCGTTCGGTCTCAAGAACTTTGCTAGGACATTTCAGCGAGTGATAAATACAGTCCTAACCGAATACATTAATAAAATATGCTACAATTATATTGACGATTTTATTATTTTTGGAGATTCAACGGAAGAATTGGATGAAAAATTTAATCTAATAGCAGAAGCATTGTGAGTAGCAGGATTAAAATTAGAAACAGAAAAATGTGAATTTGGTAAAACAGAAGTTAGTTTCTTAGGGCATATAATTAGCGAAGCTGGGATAAAGCCGGATGAAAAGAAAATAGAAGCCGTCAAAAGGTTAAGTCAATACGCCCTAGGATGTGTTATTTCTCAAGGCGAAATAGGCATGATATAGCTTATGCATCTAGATTATTGCAACCAGCTGAAATGAAATATGCCACGTGTGAGAAAGAGGCTTTGGCAATTATATATGCCATAAAAACTTTCAAGACTCATATGAGTATGAAATTATATATAAAGCTGGGAAGCAAAATACGAATGCGGATGCATTGTCACGCAATCCAGTGACAGAAGCTGGAATATGTGTTACAACTAGAGCTCAGAAAAAGCGAGAAGGGAATAAAATTAGCCATCAATTGACCAATGAAGATAAAATTAAAATCGTAAATGAACAAAAGACTAAAATCAATAAAAAAAAGTTGAAGATAAAAAATCGTAATCGAAGAAAAATTAATAGCCTAAAGAATAGAATTGCGTGTGACGTTGAAAGGCAGGAAAGCAAACAGGGAAATGTAGTATACTCCAAAAACGCAATCCAATTCCGAAATGATAATGTGCTACATTTAATTAACAATTCGAGTGAATCACTAGATGAAAATACAGCAAAATTATTAAAAAATAGAAATATTTGTTGGAATAAAAATCTAGATAGTAATGAGATTAAGGTAATAGAAAAAATAAATAAAAAAAAAACAACATTTTTGTATCATGTTTAAATACAGCTGAATCGGCAATAACAATTAATACAAAGCTTATTAATTTATTTAAATTATTAAGAACTATATATTTGCAAAATAATTATACAATATTTTGTATATCGAAAGTTATAAAAATAACAAATAAAAGTTGGGAGGAAATTGAAGAAATTTTAAAAGATATTTTTAACTAGACTTATTAAAGTCATGATTTGTTTAAATAATATAGTTTATATAGAAATTGATAAAAGAGATAAAATATTCGAAATGTTATACGCGACTAAAATAGGGGGACACGCTGGTCTTAATAGAACATATAATAGGATTAAAGATAAATATTATTGGTTACATTTAAAAGTAGATATTCAAAAACGGATACAAAGATGTGAGGAGTGTCAAAGAAATAAGCTGAAAATAATATAAACTAAACAACCTATGATTATCACTGACACGCCTTTAAAAACATTTCATAAAATTGCTATGGACATAGTCGGACCGGTAAATGTTACTAAAAATAACAATAAATATATTTTATCTATACAAGATCAATAAACAAAATTTATAGTAATTATATATTTGCTGGATCAAACGGCAGAATCAGTAGCAGATGCTCTAATAAAAAAATTTATATGCCCTTTTGGTTCACCTAAACTTGTACTCACGGATAGAGGAGCGAGCTTTGCAAGTAAATTATTGAAACAAGTAGCTCGAAGATTCAAATTTAAAAAGAAACCACGGCGTTTTCACCTCAGTCAAATGGCTTGTTGGAAAGAGCACATCATCCGCTGTGCGAATATCTAAAGAAATTTTCTTCAAAGAAAATGGAGTGGGACGAATTATTGGAATTCGCTCAATTTAATTATAATACTAGCGTCCATACTAGCCATAAATTTACATCTCATGAACTAGTTTTTGGTGATCCAGCTAGACTTCCATCTAGCGAACCATTAAAGAAAAATGAACAATTGCCTACTTTTATTGGTTATTTGGAAAATTTAGTAACGAAATTAAAAGAAATTACAATGATGCTCGAGAAAATTTGATTAATTCAAAAATGAAATCGAAAGAATATTATGATCGTTACGTAAATCCCATAGAACTAAAAATTGGCGATAAGGTATGGTTAATAAAAGAACCAAAACCAGGTAAATTTGAAAAGAATCATAACCTAGGGCCATGAATATATTTATGATATAAGCCATGAAAATTGTAAATCAATCCATGAAACGGGAATATTTAAATATGATAATTTCCATACTATAGCTAATTTGAAAGTAAACTCAACCAAATCAACAGGAATTGAATTTGCGGGAAGGATTAAAGAAAAGAAATGCACAGGCGCAGCAAATTCGGATAGTTTTGATTCATGGAGTGATGTTTTAGTACAGGGACTTTTACATTAGAGTCAAATTATACTTTTAGAGGAATATGCAGATGTAAGTTTAGATAATGATAAAATAAGATTAAGTTCAGGGACAGTATGTAAATTCTCGGAGCAGCATTGTATTGATATACAAGCTAGCCATACGTTTTGGTCAGTAATAAATACTTATAGTTGTTTCAAAAATAAGTATGACATATTATATGGAGGAGTAGCTACAAAAGTAATTTCACAAAATCAAGAGAGTTTATACAATAAGTACTAATGAAATTAGTAATAACTCATTAGAGAAAAGATTAATATTTGCGGTAGGATTTTATATAAAACAGAACATCCGAAATTATTCATTTGCAAAGAAATTAACAATCAGTTATTATGTCAGGAAGATATGCTTAATTTAAAGCCTATAGTTAATTTTGATCTTTTTACATATGTAAATTCAAAATTTGTATACGTAGAAAAACATTTTAGGGGTCAGTTTGAAAATTTATATTTAAATATGCTAAAAGAAGAATGTGAATTAGAAAGAAAAGTTATTCAGAATTCCTTGTCTCTCGCATCCATTTCATCCGATGAATTTGCCTGCAACATTCTGCAAAAACCTGGTTATATTGCCAGACTAGCAGGCGAGGCTATACACATAATTAAGTGCACGCCAGTCGAAGTAAAGATTTATCATACTGACTATTGTATACACAACTGACAGTCTCATCAGGAAACAAAAGAATGTTTCTCACGCCAAAAACCCATATACTGTTAAAGAAAGGTACGCAGATAAACTGCAACTCTATCGTTCCTCAATATTTAAAAATTGGCGATTATTGGATAAATCTCATGCCTGCGCCAAGGAAAAGCAACAACATCATCAAGACTTTGAAACCGTCAACCAAAATTGCATGGCAACCAGAAGTTGAGTTCATTGGCAACCAGTGGAATTTATTTACAAGAAGATCTTCAACAACTATAGTAGCATATAATGTTTCCGATGGGAAGAGCATCCAAACAGTTCAAGGAGGTTTAATAGCCAATCTATTAACCGAAAATACGTTGATTAATATTGCTAAAAGCATCTGGAATCGATTTATAGACAAACTGGTTAAATTTGGATCAGTAAGCTCAGCAGTAATAATGATATTTATTATCATCCGTATCTGCAAATTGACAATAGATATTATAATACGAGGATATACGTTACATGCAATGTACGGATGGACGCTTCATCTGCTAGGAGCTATATTCAGCACTATTACACATTTATTAATTATAATAAAAAAAATGATACGATAGTAAATGACGATAAAAGGCGAACACCAACGACCAATTTTCAAGATATCTAGCTACAAGAAATAATGGTAAAAAATCCTATTAGCCCGAAGAAAAAAAAATCTCCACCTATTCCTGTCAATCCACCAAATTCAAGAACCTATACAAATCAACCAATAGAATCAAAAGTACAATCTAAACCATAATCGAATATATCATTATTTTCATTGAAGCCATTCTAGAATAGGCAGCTGTTATTATAATTGGTGAATATTCAAACCCTTTACTTTTATTCTACGTAAACAATAGGACATCTATATTAATGTTTGATATATTCATATTGCTAGGATCTTAGGTAATAGATTAGGGTATAATATAAATTTCATTTCTAATTTAAAATAAACTAATGTTCTTTGTAATTTAAGTTATGTAACCACTCAGAATAGTAGATTTAATAATGTTGATGTAAATGAAATTCTAGAATATTCATACAAGTTGATAATAAATTAAACAAAACAATACGAGCAGAAACAACTACGTCAGAATTCAACGCTTATTCATTCAACGTTTAATTCAAATTTTTAGGGTATAACTGTTCTTTAAACGTAAATCATTTAGGTCACCAAGAAAATGTCCATGTATCAAATTTCAATTAGTTTTTAGCAATAAAAGAACTTAAAAAATGTCTGTCTGTCGTCCGTCCGTCCATTCGGATTTTTTTTGCATTTATTTCACTTATTATAAATAAAAAACTATTTAATGGTATAGACAGGTACAAATGATAAAAATATACATTCCTACTAAAAAACATTTTCAAGATTTGGTCTAGGTAGATTGGAAGCTGTTAAAACAATAAAAAAAAAATAGACGCAATTAATTAATTTTTTTTTATATTTTTGACATATATTATGACAGTAATATACATATAAATGGATGAATAAAGATTATTTTAAAATTGGTCCAGATGAAAGGGATGCTGCGATTAAATATTTGTGCAGATATAATTTTTTTTCAAAGCGATTTGTTTGTGAATATAAAATGACGATTTATGTATTCATGCATATAACAAAATGTTACCTGTAGGTTCAATTTACATAAAAGAGATGCTACAAATAATTACTCGTGCAGATATAATCGTTTTTTTAAAGTTTTGTGTTCGTAACATATAATGACGAATGCTGTAAGTATTCATTCATATGACAAGATAAAATGCGCAGTTTTGGTCGAGATCAAAGAGATGCTGCAAATAGTTATTTGTGCAGGTATAATCTTTTTTTAATTCTATGTGTTTGTGAATATGAAATGACGCACATGATATCACAAGATGAAATCTGCAATTTTGGTCGAGATAAATGGAGACGATAAATGGATATTTGAAGACGGTGTCGAGGTGTACGGGGTGGCCGATGATGAGGTCTAACAATAAGTGGTGCGCTCCGTAATTTTTTATGTCTAGGTAAATGCATCATTCGAGGGCGGTGTCTCGGTGTACAGGGTGGCCGATGACGAGGTCTAGGTGGTGCGCTTTGTGGTTTTTTGTGTCTAGATGTAAAAATAATTCGAGGGCGGTTTCTAGGTGTATAGTGTGGCCGATGACAAAGTCTTGGTGGTGCGCTTCGAGGTTTTTTATTTCTAGGAACATACATCATACGAGGACGGCGTCGTGGTGTACAGGGTGGCCGATGACGAGGTCTAGGTAGTTCGCACTTGGTTTTGGTGTAGAAATCATTCGAGGGTAGTGTATCAGAACAATCAGTGATTTCATCTTTGTGATAAAAATGTTACAATAAAACCATGGTCAAAAGGTGCTAAAGATGCTTATATTTTATTTTTAGGAGAAGTATGAAATACCTAAAAAAATTTACTAAAAAGGACTAAAATCTCAACTTTTAAAAAAGTATAAGGTTAGGCGAGTTTGATATATTCCGCGACGAAATAACAGATAAAACAGAAATCAATCAACCAAAGTCCAGTTTATTATATTTAATCATAATGAAGCAACAAAATTTTTTTCGGTTAATAAAAGGCTTTCTTAAGTTAAGTTAAGTTATATACTGATCAATTAGAAAAATGTAACTGTCTCCGGGACAGCTGATACAAGTGAATACTTGAATAGATGGTGTGGAATTTTGGAAAATTTTAAATAGTTTCGTTGCCAGAGAATCAAACGTATACGAAGTGAGAACTGTACTAGTCTTCGCAGCGGGACTGCAAATGTACTTTATAGTCTTCGACGCAAAAGTTCAAAATATATATACTATTGTCTTCGCGGCATAACTGAAATGAATTAGTCTTTGACGTAAATTCAAATGCGTCTTTGTTGTGTACAAATTACTAATCTACAAGGATACATTTAATTGTAACTTTTTTGATAAATTTTTATAATTTCTTGATTTAGTGGTTTTGATGCGTAAATCGCCGCCATTTTCTTATTTTTTCAACTTAATTGCATCTTTGACAGAGAGTTAAAAAATCTTAGGTAAAGTAATCATTGATCAACTAGTAAAATTAGGATAGGCAAAATATAATACGAATAAAGAAAATATAATAAGAAAAATAATACGATATTTTATGGCACAAAGTGCGTAATCCGAGATTTAGAGAGTGCATTTTTGCACTAGCGTGCTGTAAATTGAGGTTTACGCCAGGGCGTGTCATGCAGTGATAATGTTTACCGCAATAAGTCAATAATGTTTACCTGTAAACATTTTGCGCTTATTAAAAAAGTCACGTCGTCTAGTTGACGCAAAAATTGAAGTACCATGAAAAGGTACCGCTATATTAGCGCTATGTAAGGAAAGAGCTGAGCTGTGCGAGCATGCTGACGTGCACAGCGAAGAATGCGTGGTGAGGGGAAAGAGCTGCCACTGCTTTCGTGACAATGGGTCTGTCGCGCCGCCGTGACGGTCGCCGCTCGCCGATCCACTCCTCAGTAAAATGTGTACCCGGCGAGCCTATAGAAGTATTTACTTTAAAACTCTCAAAATTCTTACTACGTAACTTGTCATGACCGTTTCATTTTGGTGATTAGTGAACAACTAAAATTTTCTCTATACGTATTATAACGCCATAAAAACACCATAAGTACAATAAAACGGTCATGACAAGTTACGTAGTAAGTATCTTAAAAGTTCTTCCTGTTTGGTCAGTATATAATTTAACTTTAATTTAATTAAGTCCTTTATTGACCGAACAAAATTTTGTTGTTTCATTATGATTAAATATAATAAACTTGACTTTGGTTGATTAATCTCAGTTTTTTTTTATTTGTTATTTTGTTGCGAAATATATCAAACTCGCCTAACCTTTTACTTTTTTAAATATTAATTTTTTTTATGTTATTAAAGGCCTATTTTTAAAAAAGTTAAGAAAAATATGTAGAAATCGGAAGATAGCTGTTGAGATCAGGAACAAACTAGTGAACGTAGAAGACAGCAATTATAAAATAAAGAAAACTGCTTTGAACTATGAAAAAACTATTTGTATTTTTAAGATTTTAGAAAAACAAAAAGTCCGATCAAAATTTTCTTTTAGTAGAACGATTCATTAAACTTTAAAAATAGACATTTGTTGTTTCAAAATTCTCTACAGACCATGGTTTTCGACCAATCACAATAATTTTTTTTTTAAATTGAAGTTTATTAAAATTCTAAAAGAGCCATAAGGCTAGATTTTTGAAAAAATGTTATAATAATTAATTAAAAATATAAGTTAAACAATAAACCCATAAACCTTGAGGCATTAATGGCCATAAGCAAATTGGCGACTACTGAAGGAAGCTATATATATTTGTAAGTGGGTATTGGGGTTGCTGATTATAAATCTGGCATTAGTTTTGCAAAATTGAATTGTTTAAACAATTTGTTTAAACAATTTATTGCAAAATTATCTTTTTATTCAAAACTACTTTAGTTTTAAATTTTACGGGCATAATTACGATAACCAATCATGTTCAAAGCATAAACAATTTTTTTTTGGAAATTCACTACTAAGGTGGGCAATTTGCAATTATAGAAAATTAAAAAAAAGTGTTAACCGTAAACCTTTAACTTAAAACCCAAATACCTTAAGCTGAGCAATTTTAAAATTGTATTACTTCATTTCAAATTAAAATGAATAAGTTCTTATCAGCATCAAGCTTTATATTTTTTGCCTTGTGCCTTAAACTAGATATATAAGGATCAGAAGATATTAATATTGTATGCAATAGATCTATATTCGTGTAGATTCTACTACATTTTCGAGTATTAAATTGACGATAGTATTTCAAATCTTTATTCCGCGATTCTTGAGCTTCTTCGGATAAAATGCCGATTGGAATGAGAAAGTGATTTATAATGTTTGCGCCATGGAGGAGAATTTTATGCACAGTTGCAGGCATGTAGAACCAATCGTACAAAGATATATATAACTTAGCAGTTTCTTTTGCATAATCGTCAAATTTGTCGGAGTCTATTTTAGATCCAGAAGCAAGAGCTTGTAGTATTACACTGTATCTGGTAATTAAACTTTCATTGACACCTGTAATTTCAGCTGTCAGTGCAGGGTCACCTAAAAATCTCCTAGCAGTATTACCATCGTTAGAATTACCCGGCCCTTGTTGTGGATAATCTACGATGAGGCCAGTTTCTTGTCTGAATCGGTGTTGAATTCTAAGCTTTCTTTCTTGGCATTGTTTTTTTGTTGATCTGGTGTTGCCTGCCACTTACAAAAATCCAAACGTTATGCTATGTGAAGTATGTTTTCCATAAATCGTATTTTTGCATGTAAAGATGAAAGGCCATACTGGAAATTTTCTTCATTTTCGGTTCTTTCAGCCAATTTATACAAATCGTTGTTTTGTGAAGGTTTTGCTCCGCAAATGCAACACATTGCACAAGCAGGAGAACCTGTTATTGCTTGGCATACTTTTCCATCTATCATTTTTAGTTTTAATAAGTGGTGTATTTTGAATTGATTTACATCTGTTTTTACAATTGAAGGCAATAGTGACCCGATCTTAGTTTTCACAAAACTGATTGGCCGGCAATGCCTAGTCGAACCAGGTTAAGGGTTACGCCAAATTACTGTTACACCGTCTGAAGTATTGACTTCTAAGATAAGTGGTACCATACACATCATGAAAATACTTTCATCTCAGCTAGTTCCATCGGAGAATATTTGCTTAAACTGGCTATGATCTGATGATCCGTCACATCCCCATTTACTTGTCAAAACTAGAGAGTATTCAGCCTCACTAGTTTTGAAATTAGATTGAATATCCGGTATCTGTAGGAGACGTTTAGATGTATGATTCAACAGTTGTTGTAAATCAACGCTACCAACTTTTTTGGACATGGAGAGACTAGAAGATATATTATAACAATTTTCTTTTGCTGAAAAAAGTTGTTTATAAGGTATGAAAATGTTAAAACATGTTTGCGAATAGTATCATACTGCCACTTCGACAATTTTGCATCTTTAATCAGAGCTATTGCTTCATCTTCGGTGAAAGGAATTATTTTCTCTGAAACGGAATTATTCATAGAACAATTGGGATCGCTTAAAAGATCTTCAATTTGTTTAATTAAATGCTTTTTTCCAGAATCTCGTAAATTTTTATAAAAAGCTTTTTTTATTTCTTCCTGAGAAAAGCTATTAGTAATAGACTGTATTAATTATTCTGTATTTCGTAGATCTCGAACTGCCTTCAAAACTATCAGTGACAGGTCTTCCACGCTTCTGGTTGTTATCAAAATTCACAACAAAGTTATTTGCTATCCAAGATACATATTTTTTTCTGAATATGTGTTCTTTATAAATTACAGCAGACAGTTTTGACTTGAAAGTGACCATAAAAGAACTCTCAAGTTTTTTTTCAACGATGCTTGATTCCTCATCGCTGAGCTCATATTGCGCTTTAATATAATCAATCAAGCAATTTACACTTCTACTTTTATTGTCTAATTTCAACAGTATATTACACAATATACCGTTTTGAATGGAAAAAGTATTCATTGTTAGGTTTCACTTAGAGGGAATGAATGAAAGGTAAATTTGATGCAGTCGTGATGATGACTGCTCGAAAATTAACCTGAAAACTATATATGAAAACAGTAGCCGTGAAAACGGCTGATAAGAAACTGTCAATAATCACCGGAGTAGTCGTGAAAATGTCTGTTTGAAAAAAACCGTAAAAATTATCTATGCAAACAGTAGCCGTGAAAACAGCTGATGAAAAACTATTTGCAAGGATAGTCGCTGGAGAAGTAGTCGTGAGAACGACAGATAATGATCGTGAAAATTATTTATGCAAATAGTAGCCGTGAAAACTGCTGAAGACAAATTGTTTGCAACGATAATCGCTGAAAACTCCTAAAATTAATTCTAGTTTTGAAGTCTAATTTCAATGCTTATTTATAATAATATTTAACCGTTAGCCTGCCGCTCGAACGTGATCTCTAACACGGCAAATTTTTAACACGAAAAAGTACGGTAAAAATTCATGGATTAGTGCATCATTATATACCTTTCAGGATGCTACTCCGCTGACGAATACGAAAACTGGTGTCGTCACCGCCTAGCGGTCAAGCGCAGTACTACTGGCGCGGTGATGAGCGCTGCTGCACATATACAAGGAATTTAGTACCCAGTGCAAAACTAGACTAAACTAAAGTAGTTTTGAATAAAAAGATAATTTTGCAATAAATTGTTTAAACAAATTGTTTAAACAATTCAATTGTGCAAAACTAATGCCAGATTTATAATCAGCAACCCCAATACCCACTTACAAATATATATAGCTTCCTTCAGTAGTCGCCCATTAATTTAGATTTTTAATTAATCATTATAACATTTTTTCAAAAATCTAGCATTATGGGTCTTTTAGAATTTTAATAAACTTCAATTGAAACAAATATGTATAGGGCCCAGTGTGTGACGCTCCGGGCCGTCGACAGAGCTACCAGTAATTTAAGTCGCGCTATCAATCTAACAGTATGAAGAATAAATTCTTAATTAAAACTACAATCGCGAGTTATATCTTATTATTATCCCTGCACACGACTAACCGATTGTTCCTGACAACACTAGCAGCAGAGCCGATAGCAGAATCAGTGCAAAGTAAGTACAATAATATATTAGTAGATCGGGTCGTGACTTAACATCATAATAAACGAGTTTATATATCACGAATGCTCAAAACAGTATCTCTTCTTTTTCTTTTTATTTACTTGGAAGTACTTCTTACTTACGTATGGAATGGTTTTAAACATTATTAACTTCAAAAATTAAAAAAAATTGTTTAATTTCATAGTAAATAAATTGCCGCTAAGAAATCTGAAAGATCTCAGTTGCTGCTCTCTCTCTTGCTGCTATGTTTTTTATATTTGTATCATTTGTATGAGACAGGGAGGAGGGTAAAGGGAAAATATATATGTAGTTCTAAAAAGAACTGTTAAAACAAAATATTAAGTTCGAGCGTTTAAATTATATGGTAGCCCTGAAAAGGGCTGATTGGTTTTTGTTGTCTTGAAAATGACAGATTAAGTTAAAGCATATTATCAGCAGACTTAGAAAAGCCTTTTGCGAGCAGGAAGACAATTGAAGCAGTGGCAGGGCGCGAAGAAGTATTCATCATCGTTGTCGTCATCTTGTGGACGCTTCCTCATTTCGCAGAGCACCTTTATCTCCGGCGATTGCTCTGGAGAGGACGAAACGTCGATGACCTCCGGTCGAAGACGAGATGTAGAAGACTTGAATTGAATTGGGCTGCTCGGTGGGCTTAGAATTGCGAGAGAGAGAGAGAGAGAGAGTGAGAGAGAGAGAGAGAGAGAGAGAGAGAGAGAGAGAGACTCCTACGAGGACAAGCAGCAGCGGTGCCCATGGTAGCGAGGCCGGCCGGGGACTTGTGCCACGCGACTACGAAGCCGGCTTGCAGAGACGCCCAAGAACAACGCCACGATCTTGCTAGTTGCTGCTGCTACAAACATTTAACGTAGGATAAAGCCCTTTTTAGGGTTTTCTCGTAGCAGCAGCGGCAACGAGGTCGACTACAATCGTGTTGAGAGGGAAAGGCGTATGTGTACGATGGCGCAGGAAAACAGCTTCAACGTATGGTTTCATCACGTCAGGCTGCTGCAATGAAAACGTAGGTCAAGACCCTTTTTAGGGTTCTTTCGTAGCAGCAGAAAAAAAAATACGTAAAAAAAAAAGATTCGAAATCCCTTCTACTCCTTTTCTTAATGTGTTTTAGCTTTTATTTGTTAGGTTGTATTCATAAATAATAGTTTGCGTAAGAAAAGTTACGTCAAAATTTTTTTTCAATTTAGAGGTTAGGTTGCATTTTTTTTTTCTTTATGAGTCTTGGCGTCAAATATTGATATTCCTTAAACTGTAGCATCATTAATAATAAGTTTATTAAACTTTAGAAGTAGAGTAATCTCTACGAGCAATTTAAATAAGTTTATTAGTTCAAAAAGTCGTAGCAATAGACACTTGAGAAGAAATTTCACATTTTCAGTCATATCTACTATTCTGTAGTAGATATAGCTTTGTTAGGTCTCAATAGAATTGAAAAAAGTTGTCTAAAGTTTTTCTGATGATTTTTACTATTTATTGATGAAAAAACTTGGAATTTTTACAAAGTCTGAAATTGCTGCTAAGGTTCATTTTTATACAATATCATATTAAATGGTTACAAATAGTCTCTGTCAATACGTTTAAACAATTTATATAGCTTTGAAAAGAACTTTTTGATATTTTTTATCAGTTTTTGATTATGAAAGATAGTAAAGAGCCCCTCCCCGCTCTTTACCTGTGAGGCACTTCCCGTTTAAAACCACATTTTTACCTCTCCATGAATCTTTCATAATTGTTTTATTAAATCAATTGTACATTAAAGAATCTTGCATCTTCTTCTGTTGAAGCCACCACTGTCATAGTGCTGTTGCATTTTGGTAGGCACAAGATGGTTAAGACATGCATGCAAAATGATGAGTGCAGAAAAGATCTTCGATTGGCAATTTCTTGAGCGAAGGGCACTTTCAGTCTTCCAAGTTGTAGTTAGAAGAATATCTCGAAGCCATTGAGTTTTCTCCAACCCCTTAACGTAAATCTCAGCGTATTTGAGATAGCTGTTAAGGACTCCTGGAAGATGGAAGTACATGATGCGGCCAGACTTCCAGAGTATCCCGTGATAGTTCAGCTCGAGCCAACAGTTCTCACTCTGATACTTTGGCGGCAGCTCCTCCCAAGGATGCGGAGGCTTGAAGAGCATCACCGTAGGCAGACAGTCATCCTGGATAGGTCTAGGGCCACCTCCTTGAAGACGAACTGGTTGTTGGGCATCTTGAATCCCTGGACGTCTACGATGTACTTCATCTTCGAGCAACTCAGTCGATGCAGGAGAACTGAATAATGAGCTTAAAAAGTTTTTGGGCTCTTATATACCCTGCGGCTCTGAATGAAATTCAGATTTTTGCAAATTTTCCCTTCCACAAACTTTGCAATTAATCAAATCTAATTACCCCTTCTACAGTGTCTATCCCCACATCCCTTCGAATCTTAATAAAAGACGACATTTCCACTAAGAAAAATCATTCAGTCTGCGGAGCTTGAGAATTTCAACCTCTCTTGAGATAAAGACTTCTCTCTCCTAAGTATAATCATCATGACGCAGTACTTCAAGGAAACATCTCTTCACCTGTGGAAGTGCTATTTGAACGTGTTATCTGGTGGCGCCAGCCCTGAGGACATACGAAGATGGTTGGATCTTGGTGATGCGGCCATAGCTAATGCAAATGATTTTGCATATTCTGCGACGTTGACAGTAGCAGATAGACAAAAACTGCAATCTGCTATTGCTCTTTTAAAAAGTGCTGTACTTTTGCTACGCGAGCATGAACTGAACGGTGAAGTGGCTGGCGCCGGTGTTGACGCAGTGAACAATAAGGTGAACGTTCTATCCGTGAAATGGGAAGACGTTGAAAGTGCTTTCGAAAACCAGATTAAAACAGGTGTGATCACGAATCGCAAACACCTGGAGATATCCAAATTATTGAAAGATGCGCGGAAGCAGTTCGTTTTACAAGTGAACAAGACTCTTGAAAAAGATCATAATATCAAAGTGAATACTATGTTGGCTGTCGAATATGTGAATGTGGAAAATGGCGAAGAGATATCGGACATCAAATATTTTAATATAAAGGCAGTCCCGATACACTCAAGAACGAACTTGGACGACTGGTTTATGTCTAATGTTATACAACGTATCGATGCGGACTCTGAAGAATTTCAAGAGCAGGAATCGGGCTGGACTCTGTGAACGGTGTTGAATTTAGTTGTTAAAATCAACAAGTACAATCCGTTGCGAGGCAGTTCTTACATCGATTTGCCAAAAATGATTAAAAACAAGAAAGCCTGTATAAATGTCATAAATATGAACGATAATGAGTGTTTCAAGTGGGCAATCTTGTCGGCACTACATCCTGTAGACAGTAATCCGCATCGAGTTTCGTCTTATACACAGCACACGGACAAGTATAATTTCGGTGGCATTGAATTCCCTGTGGATCTGAGAAATGTGACGAAGTTTGAGAGACAAAATAACATCTCAGTCAATGTCTATTTTTTAAAGAAGAAGGCAGAACAGTACACTGTCTTACCTCGACACTTGACTGTGCAGAAGAAGGATAAGCATGTGAATTTGCTGCTCGTTGAAAGCTTTTTCAACGACGAGGACGACGACGAAGAAGAGAGAGAGAGAGCCTATGAAACCATACCATTTTTATTATGTCTGGATTCAAAATCTTTCTCGGCTATTAATGAGGCAACTTAGTGCACACTGCAGTAAAATACACTTATGTGATCGTTGCCTTCACTATTTTCACTCTGAAGAAAAATTGACATCGCATACAGTGGATTGTATAAGACTAAATGATTACAAAGTAGTGCTTCCAAAGAAAAGAGACTGTTGAATAAACGAGGCTAGAGAGGATTATTGATGTTAATAGTAAATGTATTTTATTGTACTGCTTCAATACATATAACGTCCGTCGGCACCATGTACAGTCGACGACGGCTCAAATCCAAGAGAGTCGTATATTCTCGACACCGCTTACAGTCATGTGACTCACACGCACATACAGAGAAGAGGGGAGGCTTACATGTATGCGTCCCCTTACACACTCATAAGCGCGCTCACTCATTCTAGCGCGCACTATACTACATATTACTATGCTCATCTTGAACTTGGCCAGAACTTGGCAGTATACAATATAAATGTATCACGTATTTCAACAGAGACAGTGTATTACAGTTCAAAAACTTTCTGCAGAAAAATAGAGTGCCGTTCGTGTTATACGCTGACTTCGAGTGTTTGTTGGAACCTGTCGAAGATCACCAGCGCGCATACCAACAGCATAAGCCCTATAGTGTAGGATATTTTATCAAGTGTAGCTATAATGATTCATTATCCATTTACAAGAGCTACCGACAGAATATAACAGATGGATTCACTTCCGAGCAGATCAGCTTGTTGAAAATAAATGAGTCTTTCCGTACGACTACGTCTCCTCTCTCGCTAAGCTTGATCAGGTGAATTTTCCAACGAAGGAAGATTTTTTCAGTAGTCTGTACGATGCACACATCTCTGACGAAGACTTTGATCATGCTCAAAAAGTGTGGGAGGATTTCAATGTACAAACTCTCGGACAGTACTCTGATCTGTATCTCAAGACTGACGTTATACTTCTAGCTGAAGTCTTCGACTAGGTCTGTCATGGGACAAAATATTTACGTGATTTATTTTCAGATTCGATTGGATCTTTTGACAGACATCGACATGTTGATGTTTGTCGAGCGTGGTATTCGAGGAGGTATCAGCCAGTGTTGCAATCGATACGCGAAGGCCAACAATCCTTACATGGAGGAGGGTTACAATGCTAATGCCGATGACAAGTACCTCGCATACTACGATGCCAACAACCTATATGGTTGGGCAATGACAGAGGCGTTACCCTATGGAAAGTTCAAGTGGGTAACCGATCTCGAGACGCCCAATTTTTCGACGTTCTCGATGACCATCTCAAAGGGTACATCCTCGAAGTGGATCTTGATTATCCAGTGACTCTTCACGGCACACATCGTGATATGCCCTCCTGCGCGGAGCACATGTGTCCACCGGGATCGAAACAGAAAAAACTGATGGCAACGCTCCATGACAAGAAAAACTACGTGATTCACTCCAGAGCCTTAAAACAAGCCCTGGTACATGGACTGCGTCTCAAGAAAGTGCACCGAACTCTCGAATTTGAGCAAAGTAAAGTTGAAGCCATACATAGATTTGAACAGCGCCAAGCGAGCAGTGGCCAAGAACGAGTTTAAAAAGATGCTTTTTAAACTGTTCAATAACGCTGTGTATGGAAAAACCATGGGAAACGAGAGGAATCACGTTGAAATCAAGTTATTTACTAAATAAGAAGGCAGATACGGTGCGGAAGCGCACATTGAGAAGCCCACGTTTTACAACTGTACGATCTTCGATGAAAACTTAGTGGCAGTGCAATGTTTCGTGCTGAAGTGTGTGTAAAGAAGCCCATATATATTGGACTGAGCATTTTGTACTTGTCGAAAACGCTAATATATCGCTTTCACTATGACTACATGTTCGGACGTGCTGGCGACAAGTGTAAGCTTCTGTATACCGATGCAGATAGCTTAGTATACGAAGTGACTAATATCAACGTATACGACATGATGCGCACGGACATCCACGAGTTCGACACTTCAGACTACGCTGAAGATAATCGATTTGACATGCCTCGCGTTAACAAGAAAATCGTGGGCCTGATGAAGGATGAGTGTAACGGCGATATTTTGTTCGAATTCGTTGGACTTAGAAGCAAAATGTACACCATGAGAGTCCAGAATCAGAAACCTATTAAAAAAGCAAAGGGTGTCAAGAGCTCGATAGTCATGGCCACCATCGACTTTGACGTCTACATCGAGTGCCTTCGAGAAAATACGATTATCACCCGAGAGCAGCGGAACATCCGGTCGAGAGAGCACAAGCTCTTCACAGAGCAGGAAGTGAAGATAGCTCTCAGTGCTGGGGATGACAAACGTTTTCTCCAGCCTGGAGAAACGGATACGCTGCCTTGGGGACACTACAGTATCATCGCGAGCAGCCGACGGCAGGAGAACTGACACCAAGAGAAGAAGAACAGCCAATCGCTGGACCGTCAAGGGAGGAAAAAGCTAATTAGATGAGAGATGGGGTTGCACCAATCGCTGTTGCTGCGCCGTCAAGAGATGGGGAAATAGCGGTGGTCAAGCCAATCGCTGTCGCCGCCGCAGTCGAGCCGCCGATATTTGGAGAGGGGGATCTAGCGGAGTTTTGCCTATATGAGTGGGATCCGTGGAGCCAGGAGCTCATACTGTCTCCTGAACAGCCCAGTGAAGGACCTACCTCTGCCGAAAGATCACCGCCGCCGAAGAAACGGAAGCGCAACGACGACGACGATCTTCACAACTGAGAGAAAGAGAGAAACTATTCAAAGGTAAGTAGTATAAAATGCACACACTTATTATATATATATATACATATATATATATATATATATGTGATAATTATTATTACTAATTAACTTTCACGTTTCAGATGGATATGGAAAATCTCAACCGCATCGCCAAGGGAGCATTCCTGTCCACGAAGAAGCTGTCCAAGCGGAAAGAGACCATGGTTACAGTATTGAAGGAAGTCAAGTTCGGTCCCAAGATCGTGGCAGAGCTGAACAGGGAGTTCGACATCTTCCTTCCGAAGAAGGTCTCTGACAACTTTCTGACAGACGAGCGTTTCTACGAGAACTTGCAGGATGCTGCGAACAAGCTGGAACTTTTCGTGACGTACCGTGGTGGATACGTAGTTTCCGGCAAATAGTGAATGTTTGTGTGTAAAACTAGTCTGAACTAGTCTAAACGAGAAATAGTTGTGAATAGACTTGTTCTCACTCGTAGTGTCTGCGCGCGCGTTCCAATAGTTTTAAGTTAGTTTGTAAAACGCGGTGTTCCGACGAGTGAATTTCCAGTCAGTAAAATGTCTGATTGTTAGGCAAAGTGTGCGCGTGTATGTGTAGGTGTCTGTTTATGCGTATTTGCGTATGTGTGCGTGTTTTTGCTTATATACAATAAGATAGTTATAAGTTTGTACCTAGGCGCGCAGCAGTTATAAATAAGTTAATAAATCATTCTATTCACTTGAAAATAGATTTTTTATTTAAAAAAACATTTATGATATTATACACTGTTAGCTTTATTTATCCAGCTATTATGAGTGCTGTCAAAGCCCAGCCATTTTACAAATACTTGATTTCCTTTTCTCTTCAAAACTTGTTCAACTAGATATACATCAGTATATTTAGCTTTTAATATTTCTTGCTCGTAGAAGCATCCAGAGATTGGTTAATCTTGATAATCCTTTAGATGATACGTTGTTGGTCTAGTAGCAGCTACTTTGGCGATTGTAAAAATCTCAGTTGACCAGTTTGGCGTGTGGCCTTTTTCAAATACTTGTTTGGCATTGCTGACTCGTACCTTGTCACCGACTTTAAACTTTGGCTTCTTCTTCTTTACAGGTTTTTTCTCAGTAAAACAATTCAACACATCGGCTTCCTTAACACTCGATATATCTTTAGGCTTCATACCTATAGTCCGATGTTTGCTTCCATTATAAGTTGCTAATAAACCAGGTAAAATTAGTCCAGCCATTTGTAGTTGCCTTGTAAACTAAATTTTTCCACATTGCTGATTTTAAAGTGCGGTTGAAACGTTCGCACATTGAAGCTTTCATTTTGCTATACGTCGAGTAGAGATTGATCTTATGCTTTTGCATGAGATTTTTAAAATCAGAATTGTAGAATTCTTTGCTTCTGTCGGTGTGTAAGTTTTTGGGTACTCGACCTTGACTCAACAACGAATTCATCGCCGCAGCAACTTCTTTTCCGGTTTTCTTTTTGACAGGGACAGCCCAGGCATACTTCGAAAATATATCGATCACAGTCAACATATAATACTGTCAATATGGCGCCAATTGTGAAAACACCTCCGAATAAGCCGGATCGCAGTTTTTACAAGTGTCATCCAAGTAAAATAGTGAAAACAGTGATTTATATAATTTGAGAGAACGCATATCATAAATGTGATTTCGAGAAGACTAAAAATCCCGTGTACGTTGGTGAACATTTGATTATATGCCCAGATCATGTCCTAGGAGACCTAACCACTAATACCGATCAACATATGCTAAGTTATGTGGCAAAGAAAACCATTGCGCTCATAAAAATGAAAACATCAGAAGAAATCAGGGAACAACTACTAAAAGAATTACACAATAAAACAGCCGAAAAACATAATACAACAATTATGGACGAGGAAAATGAAATGGAGAATCTTGTGGCAGAAAACACCCTATCTAAACAACTAGTAGCAGAACTGCAAGACAAAAATCAACTTCAGAAAGCAATAATTGAAATGCAAAAACAAAAAAGCACAGAGTTACAAACAAATAGAGAATCATATGCAGAGGTTATAAGAGACATAAAGCCGAAACCAAAGCGAGTCCCAAGTATAATGATTAACGCCAATGACACAAACACAATGGAACTGTTCACGAAGTGTCTAGTTACAGAGAAGAAGGTGCAAACTAAGTATATACGTAAAAAAAAAATAAAAGCAAAATAGAAGTCAGCTGTATGAATTCAAAAAGTCTAGAAACACTCGAGAACGTGTTAACGAGTAAACTTAAAAATTGTCAAGTCAAGGTAGAACAACGAGGTAATCCAAAAATAAAAATTGTTGGTATAGACAACGCTACTAACATAGATGAACTGGACATTGAAAGTGATATTAATACACGCAACTTTAAAAACTTTAACAGCTCATGTAAGGTACTGCACATATACACCAATAAAAGGAACAAAACCAGCACAGTACTAATGGAATGCTCACCAAATATATACAAGTCAATACGTGAAAACAACAATAAGGTTTTTGTAGGACATCAGTGCTGTAAAGCCTAGGATCTGATAAACATTACCCCTTGCTACAAATGTGGAAGATACGGACATAGTGCATCAAAGTGTAGGAATTATCCTGCATGTTTAAACTGCTCTGATAAACACAATGTGAGTGTATGCAATAACAATAAAATTGAGTGTGTAAACTGTATATTTAACAATAATAAATTCAAAACAAGTCTACCAACAGATCATCTGCCAACAGACAGACTGAAGTGTTCTATACTTAAAAAGAAGATAAAAAAATATATTAACTCTATTGATTACCCAATCGCACCTGTATTACCGGCTTGGGACGAAACAAGTGCAATTAAACGAATACACACAATACGAACTAACAGGCTACTATACCAGAGGTCAGTAGCACCAGAAAACAAAGTGGGAAAATTCCAAAGAGCTACGCAACTCCAAAGAACTAGTCATCATTCAAGGATAGAATTAGTAATAATGATCTTATCCTATACTTAAACATCAGAAACCTAAATGCCAATTTCGAAAAGTTACAAATCATTCTTAAAAGTCTAAAAATAAAACCATATGTTATTGTATGCACAGAGGTATGGAAATTAACACACTATCAGTATTATAGAATAAAAGACTACAAATTATATTACAATCACGGCAACATCAATAAAAATGATTGTGTTGTGGTTTATGTAAATGAGAATGTTAAACGTACTAATGATACGATTGTAATAGGTAAGCTCAAAATACTAAACACGATTATCTCCCTAAATAATAATAAACAACTAGAGATTTCATCAAAATCCTGTATTACGAATGAAACAATACATAACAAACTAAAACAACATCCGGATAATGAAGAACTAAAGGAAAATTATAAACAATTCGTTAAAACTTTAGATAAAGTTATCAAGGCAGCGAAAATTGATCATGAAAAGAAAACAATTGAGAAAAACAGTGATGATCCCAGAAAACTCTGGGCCTGCATTAATAGCAAAATAGGCAAAATTAAAAATAAAACTGAGACTACTATTAGTCAACTAAAAACCGAAGACAATACAATAATCACAAATAGAATAGAAATTGCAAATAAAATGAACGAGTATTATTGCAAACTTGGCGAAACATTGAATAATAAAATAATTACACTAAGTAATAAAAAACTAGAATTACCTAAAAGCAATATAAAAACAATCTACATTAAACCAACCAACGAATCAGAAATTATAAAAATTATAGACAACATGAAATTAAAAAGCGAAGGTATAGATAAAATAAGTGCAAGGATACTCAAAACTATTGCTGCTATAATTGCAGACCCCCTAGCCAACGTTATAAATCAATCTATTGAAATGGCAATTTGGCCAGATATGCTGAAGGCGGCTGAAGTAATACCAATATACAAATCTGGGAAAAAAAATGAAATGGGTAACCACAGACCGATATCACTAATATCAAATATTGCTAAAATCTTTAAAAAAGTTATACACAGGAGAATTATAGACTTTGTAAGTCAAAGTAAGATATTAAGTAAAAATCAATATGGATTTATGAAAAACATTGGAACCAAAGATGCTTTGAACATGATCTCTAAAACAATATACGAAAATCTAGATCAAAGTACACCGATAGCTATTACATTCCTAGACCTGGCAAAGGCATTTGACACTGTAAATCAAATACTATTAGACAAGCTTTACGCATATGGTATGAGAGGTGAGGGTCATCAACTTATTACGAGTTACTTAAACAATAGGAAACAAAAAGTAAAAATAGGTTCACATATTAGTGATTTCGAAAACGTAAATACTGGTGTCCCACAAGGGACAATACTTGGCCCATTGCTTTTTGTACTTTATGTAAATGACTTACTGATGAATATGCCAGAAAACTCTATAATATCCTATGCATATGACACGGCAGTGATAGCTACTGGAAAAATCTGGTCTGAAGTTGAAGTAAAAATGAACAAACACCTTAAAGATATCTCTACATGGCTCAGGCTAAATAAACTAACGTTAAATATTAAAAAAAAAACAGTATATATCACTTTTGGAAACTATTGCGATAGCGTGCCAAAGAAAATTGAATTTAAAATAAATTACGAAATACTAAAGAGAGTAAACGAAACGAAATACCTAGGCCTGATATTTGATTCTAATATGAGATGTGATAAACATATTCAATATCTCATAAATAAGACTAGATACTCATTTTTATTTTCAGTAAAATTTCCAAATTCATGGATACATCTACTCTAAGAATAATTTACTACGCATTCTTCTACAGTCTGATTAACTATTGAATAGTTGCGTGGGGTGGTGCGTACCAAAATAACTTGCAACTGTTACAAACGGTTCAAAAAAGAATCCTGAAAATTATAAATAAAAATACCTTCCAAAGAGCTAATCCACTCAACCTACAGCAATTATTTGCATACGAATGTCTACGCTATCATTATACTAACTTTAAAGATCAGTTTATTAATTCAACAAGCAGAACAAGAAATAAACTAATAATCCTACCAAGGTATAACAAAACTGTAAGCACAAAAAATAGTTACATCAAAGCTATTAACATCTATAATAAACTACCGAATGATCTCAAAATCATAGACATGCGGAGAAAAACAAACATCGGAAAAATACAAGACTGGTTAAGAATTAATGAGTGAAAAAAAGAAATACCACGACAATAGACTGCCAGCAACTAAAAATATAGCTCTCTGAGATAGGCAACCAAGATCAATATGAGCGTAGATCAATATGAGCGTAGAGAGTGATATCCTTAAAAATACAGGATTTAATACAGTAAAGAAAAGAAATGAATAATAATCAACAAGGAACTGCAGAATACTCTGTATATTTAGATATTAGAACCTACATCTCCGCAAAAGGCAAATGTAATATAATCTTATTTAATGTATAAAAGACCAAATCATAGAATTACTCACTAGTAATTAAGAAAATGTTAACAACATTTTTATATATTAATATTAAAAGTATTATATGTCACTGTTAAATTTTTTTATTAGAAAATAATATATATTGTCATCAGAGTTGGGACGAAGAGAGTCTAAGGATTCTTGTAACCCGACCTACGTTTGTATGAATGAGAAGGGTGGTATGAACTGTGTCTGGAAGTCCGACATGGTTTAATGTTATCCTTAAGCATGAATAGAGATTGTATGGTATGTTGTATGACTGGATGTTATTGCTAAAGAAACAGCAATAACTAACCAGTAGTCATGTATTTTTAGTATTGTTAATCTAGACCTGCGAACAGGAAATATTGTTTTTCTCTGCAGGATTGCGTCGTTATAGTGTGTTATTGCGCAAACAATATCAACATTGTATCGAATGCAATCGTTTTGTAACTCTGGAGTTAAATAAATTTTTAAGTTATTTTCAAGTGAGCAAGTAATTATAGCCTTTGTTCTCCTTATAGTAAGGTAGCATTTGTACCAAATCAGCCTGCCAAGTTTCATCCAATCCTCGCATGACAAACTTTCGTCGAGGATAGTTAAGACGAGCAGGCTTGTGAAGTTCTTCTACAAGTCTTTCATGCTCCATTATCAATTGTTTTTTCTAATGTTGTCGCTTTGAATGCAGATATAGCATTAGCTTCAGCTATCTCTTTGAGAGCTTCTTTTATAGCATTCACGTCTGCTCGAAGTTGTAAAACTTGCCGATCCATTCCATCTCTGTGTGCTTGAATTAGAGAATCTAAATCCTTCAATTCCTCTCTCAATTTATCCGTGACGACTCGCACCTTTTTATGTTTCATTTGTCCAGCTTCGTTGAGTTTATGAGGTGCTGCTACATTGCATAGTCTTTTGTTATCCAAGCCATACTGTCCATCTTTTGTGATTTTGAAACCAAAACCAGGAAGGCTACGGTCCCCCTTGTTCCTTTTCAAATTACGTCTGAACACGTCTACGCTCATTTTGATAATACCGTTTACGGGCAATGCTCAGCGTATATAACTACATTCGCGAAGTTTTTCTATGATCGAGTGAATCTCGTTCACGTGACTGGGATTGCCAGCCGATTGTTCGGCGATAAGCAAACGTAGACGATCGACCAGTTCATTTGGATCATCCCAATATACGTAATCCATACGCGTGTTCATTCTAGCAATTTTGTATCGAGGCAGTGCTCCACCTTCCTTTTCTCTTTTTTCAATGAAAAGAGGGGCGATGAAGTCTGTATATTTTTTGCTATTTAAAGATCGAATATCTGCCTTAGGGTTGAGCTTCTTTTTGTGAACACTCGTTGCTTCTAAAATGCGCTGCGGTAATTTTTCATATTATCAGAACCGACGATTTTTTTGTCAAGATTTCTGTAAGCGATCAAGTCCATCAACCCAGCAGTTTTCGGATACTCAACATTGTCCACTACTATCTTCTTATCTTCAAACTTTACTATTGAGTTTCCGAGCTTGAAGTTTTCGTTCTCCTTGCGTAATCCATATATTTTGTCCAGATTCGCCTAATTAAAAAAAGGTAAACTGGGCTTACTAATCGATGTTTCATTCTAACTATCAGCTGTATCATAAGCTGTCTCAGCTCCCTCATCTTGCATAGTAGAATTCGCCCAATATGATTCATTGTTCTGGTCAAATTTGTAAGTATCATCATCATCGTCAATGGGTCGTTCAGTTTTTATCTTTTTTACTTTTTGTTTGAAAGGATTTTTATGCGAGTTCTTTACTGGTGATGTAGCAGCAGTGATAGATTTCTTATTTTTTGATTCAACTAGTTTTTGAAGTGGATCAACGATTGGTCTAAAAGTTTCTCCAACGGCTTTCTCAAAATTATCCTTTCCAAATTTCAATATGCTATATTTGCGGTTGACAGCGTTTCGCGCTTTGACCAGCTGATGAAGTACGTTTTTCTCTTGATGAAAATCAGACATGCTAGCACTTTGGCATTCAATGTCAGACTAAGTATACAGTACTAAGCACGAGCTATATTTATAGCAAACTGATCGAACACCTTCCGATATCTACCAGCATTGATTGGGCTATCTTTGTCAATCATAAGAAATCCATGATTTATATCTAACCAACATTGTGCGCATAAATCCTTGAAGCGTGCGTATGTCATGTCTGAATTTACATGATCGTCGTATAAATGCTTTAAATTAACGTCATCATGTCGAAATACTACCAACAAATTGACGTTATCTCTCACAAGATGTTTAGGCACTTGTGCATACGACTGACAAAGGCAGAAGCAGTCAACTTTTTTATGCCTACCCATGCAAAAGAATGCTCTGACGTTATTTTACTTTTCACAAGCTATATCGTCGAATATTATAATGGAATTGGGAAGTGCGCTATCTGGTGCTATAACTTTTTCGTGTTCACTGAACGGAAAATACTTTATATCCTTGAGAGGCTCTGATCGTTGTTTTAAAAATGTATACTTTGGCTGATTAAGCGACTTGGAGTACACGTATACATTTTTAAATCTAACACCGTTTGGATTAGTTATGAGCGCTAGCAAGCTGTTAGTCTTGCCGCAATTTGACGGCCCGAAAAAAACCGCCCTTATGCTATCAAGCATCGCCATGTCGCTTAACTTTTTTATTTCGCTAAACGACGGAATCGCAGTTCGGTACCGGGAGCTTAATAGGCTGTTCCTTAAAATTCATGCTTCGAACTGTTCGGATGCTCCACATCTACTAATCGCTCAGGTATAAATAGAGCGCTTATATACTCTCGTCATCAGTTAATCATAAACCTTCAGAGGGTGATGATCGTACACAGACGACAACGACGACGTGGTCTTGGTTTCGTAAATAAAATTATCAACAAGCTACCGGTGGAACTTCACTTGCCAGGTTATCAATACTGCGGTCAAGGTACCAAATCATCAAAACGTTTAGCACGAGGAGATCAAGGAATTAATCATCTTGACGTAGCTTGCAAAGAGCACGATATAGCATATTCGCAGAATCGTTATAACGACGAGGCAAGAACCATTGCTGATAACATTTTAGCTGACAAACCTTCAAAAAAGCATCAATGAAAAAATAGCTGCTTTCGCTGTTTCAAAAACCATGAAGTTAAAGACGAAACTCGGAATGGGTACGAAGAGAAGAAGAAGAGGCAAGAAAAGCTTACGATTGAATAAAATCGTAAAAGCTGCTGCCTAATCTATGATACCAACCAATAACGCTCGCAAAGCTATTTTTTATGCACTGAAAGGCGCTTGTGATGCGGTTAAAAAAGCCGTTGGCAAGCATAAGGTACTGGTTCCACGCGTTCTACCCATACCGTCCAAAGTAGGTGGTTTCTTGCCATTACTCATACCCATTTTTGCTGGATTGAGCGCTGCTAGCGCACTGGCAGGAAGTGCTGCAGGTATCGCGAAAGCGCTCAATGACTCCAAAGCAGCTAAGTTACAGTTGGGAAAAACTTCGAGACATATTAGAAAGTTGGAGGAGTTGAGTATCGGCAAAGGACTTTATTTGAAACCTCACAAAACGGGAATGGGTCTTCGCATAGCGCATGGCAAGACATTGAGTAAAAAAAAACATCGCTCAAACTAAGATTCCCAGAGCGACTGCTCACTGACTCCGACCTCGTGAAGTATGCCAAAATTTTGAAAATACCTCATTTTCGCGGCGTATTCATGAGAAACGATTTGCCTGCTAGTGGTCCGTGTTACAACGAATCAGCTGTCGTAAACTTGGATGATGCTAGTAGGCCTAGAACGCACTGGGTGGCATATCGGAATCGAGAAAAATCTGTGGTTTATTTCGATAGTTTTGGCAATCTTCAGCCGCCTACAGACTTAATGATATATTTGAATGTTAACGGAGTAAAGTACAACCCCAACAGATATCAAGACTATAATACATTTAACTGCGGTCATCTCTGCCTTAAATTTTTGAGCAACAAGCTAAATACTCCTACATAAAGATGCGAAAAGGTTTAGTTGACTCATTCTCAATTTAACAGTCATGGCGAATTCATTTACTTTGATTCGTTCTGGCAGTTCATCCATACTCGAAGCTCAGTATTTTCCACCCATTGAATTATCACCGCATAAACAATACGTTCTCGGATTAGTCGAACTTTCAACTTTTAATTCGATACCCAACATCGATAAAGGAAATAATAAATTTTACGTTGACGAGGAGGAAATCGTCTTACCTACTGGCAGTTACGAGATTCAAGATATCGAGAGCCATCTTTGTGAAATTTGACTAAAAAGAAGATTTCTATCAGCATACATCTAACATAAATACTCTTCGCAGTATTATAAAGTGTAATCGCAAGATTGATTTTCAACCGCACGACTCGATTGGTGCATTACTCGGCTTCACTAAACGCGTTCTGCAGGAAAACTTAAAGCATCCTTCTGACTTGCCGGTCGCTATTCTTAAAGTGAATGCTCTGCGAATCGAGTGCAACATTACCAGCGTTGCCTACATAAACGGACAATTAGCGCATACCATTCACAAATTTTGTCCTGCTGTGCCGCCAGGATATAAAATCATCGAAGTCCCGTCGTAAGTCATTTACCTTCCAGTCACCGTCAAGAGTATAGATCACTTACACTACTATCCGATTGTATCTAAAACCAACGTAATGAGGATAGTTTATAATAGCAAAGTCGGTAGAGGCTATATAAGCAAACCGACATGCCGTTCAGTTATCAGTCGTCGGCGAAACGCCAAAACGCTAACAAGGCAAAACATAAAGTTCCTAAAAAGCTTAAATTTGCGAGTCATCGCTCGTGGTGGAAAATAACTTGCATACTATTCTGCTGTTTGACAAAAAATGGACGAGATTCTAAGCATACAGTCACCAGTAAGCTTTGATGAGTCGTTAGCACACTATGAGCTGCACGTTCATTAACCCTACACGGTCTCATCTTACAACAACAACGAAATTCGCATTGCCATTCAACATCAAGATTTGAGCCTTCTGCCATCGTGTAGTTCACTACACGTTTGCGGTAAATCAACTAAACTAAATGGCACTGCTCTAGCACATACTAAGCTAGTAAACAATGCTATCTGTCACATGTTCGAAGAGATCAGATGATCAATGTTTCCGGCTACTTTGACGTCAACATACCTCTGAGTATGATATTCGGGTTTGCCGAAGATTACAGAAAGATCGTAGTCAACGTGAAACACGAGCTTGTACTGACTAGGTCGCGAAAGGATTTGAATGCAATTATTCAGACGGCAACTCTTGCAGATGGTGTCGCTACCTTCGAGGAATATAAATTAGAATTGATAAAAATTGAATGGCTCATGCCGTACGTCGTAGCATCCAACACTAATAGAATTCGACTTCTCAATTACATAGAAAAGAATTGACCGATTAGTATGAGTTTCCGCAGTTGGGAGTTATACGAATACCCGGTTCTTCCAATCTCGACTAAATGTGTGGACTGTCAAGACGTCCAATCAGTTGGAAAAACTGTGCTTCGTAATCTTAGGATTTCAAAAAAATCGTAAGAATCAGCAAACTGAGAATGACAGTCAAGTCGACCATTGCGATATAAGCAACGTGAAGCTTTTCCTAATCTCGCAATACTATCCATACGGCAACTTAAATTTAGATATCAACCGTTATCAAAACGCCATATTGTATGATATGTTTGCGAATTTCCAGAACCTCTACTACGACAAAGTTTCAGAGCCTGTCGTGAATAAGAACGATTTTATTTCACGCTTACCACTCATAGTAATCGACTGCTCGAAGCAGAACGAGTCCCTGAAAAGTTCGGCAGTCGACGTTCGTCTTGAATTTGAATCTCGAGGCAATTTTCCAGCTGGAACTTCAGCTTACTGCTTGATCTTACACGATCGCATCGTTCAGTATAATCCCGTCAGCGGTGATATCAAGACGCTCATATAAGATGGAGTACGCAGTGGACATGCAGGGCTTCAAGAAACCCGGAAAAAAGTTCGTCTTTAAGGAGCTGGCCATACTGATCCTAGAGGAAGACGCTGAACCTGTTGTACTATTATTCAAAGAACCACTTCCTTGGTGCAAGTTATTTCAGAAGTACAAGCGTGAAAATTTATGGCTTAAACTTTATTATCACGGATTGAGCTGGGACTCCGGTGATCACGGATACACCGAAATAGGAAATTTTCTTCGAGATGCAATCAAGGACGCCAGCAAGATTTTCGCCATTGGTGATGATTCAACTTGAAAGTCACCGACATCACTGATTGCGGCTACCCAGCCACCGATCATCCAAAACTCGTCACCATATGCACGAATCATAATGGAGCGCACAAGGCCACCTGTGCACAACAGAACGTCAGACTCATGAGGCATTACTACTTCGATAACATGTTCATGGAGTGGGATGACATCTCGTCCGATAAAGCATAAATACTCGCGCAATCGCTCATTCTATGCATTTCATCAAAATGAGTTCGAACCATAGCAGCTCTGGCTATACGAGGCTCCCAAATGACGACGATAAAACAAAAAAAGATTCCTCGTCATCCTCCTCCTCCTCCTCCTCTAAATTGAAAAAGTATTCGCAAAAGTATTCTACAAATACGAATTCTATGTCTGAACAAAATGGCTACAAAACATTCAAGTAGCACGCTAAGAGGTCACAATAAGTGAGTCGCTAAGGCGACGGACTTAAGATCGAAAAATCTCAAGTTCAAATCCCTGTGACTTCATTTTTTTTAATTTATCAAAAAAAGTTCCAATTAATAAAATCACAGTTATCAATAATTTATACTTATTGTTAGTAGTAGTAGTAAATAAGCTTATAATAGTGATCCAAACCTAACCTTGCAAGAACTCGTAACGGGTAAGTCAATAAGTTTACCGACTACTAACCGAAAGGTTCCCGGTTCGAATCTCCGCAAATCCAAAACTTTTTCCTTTCTCTGCTGTAAAGCTAGAACGGAAAAAAAATAATTTTGTGAACTAGAACGCATGCGTGAAATATCATGGGTGAATTTCAACGCATGTAGCGCACGGGTGAATTACACCGCATAGAGCGCATGGATGAATTACACCGCATAAAGTGCATGGGTGAATTACACCGCATGTAAAGTAGTATCAGCATAAATTAGTATCACCATGAAGTAGTATCACCATAAAGTAGTATCACTATGAATTAGTATCACCATGCCGCTGTATCACCATAGCTTATCTACTAATAACTAACAATAAGGAACGGAAATGCGAGTGAAAAACATGTACCTTTTCATCTGCTTATCATCCTTCACATGATCGCACAATCTGTTTGCTGCAACAAATTATGTCATGTAAAAATGCTCTACAGCTTGGCCTATAGGAGTAACCTTCGGCCCTGCGTTGGCCCATCTACATTTGGCATTAGTCGCGATAGTGTAGCACTGACTTTTGCTGCCTCATTGCTCGTCCTCTCAAGATGCTGCTTAAACGTTAGTCTGGCGTCTATGGTGATTTCCAGGTACTTGATGGTCGGCTGAGAGTTTATTTCGTGTCCGTCCACTGACAGCGTTATTGTCTCTATTTTCTTTCTACTGGATATAAGAATAGCCTCCATTGTATGGCTAGCAAGCTCAAGTCCAGTCTGCTTTAGCCAATTGTGGATTATACTTACTGCCTCGTTAGCGATTTCCGTCACCTCTTCCTTTTGCTTTGCTACTACCACTACTACAATGTCATCTGCAAACCCTACAACTGTTGCACCTTCGGGTAACTCTAGCCTAAGTACGCCATCGTACATGATGTTCCACAATAGTGGACCGAGCAATGACCCTTGTGGGCCCCCTCCGGTTACTTGATAGGTTTTCGTGCTGCTCTCTGCGTCATACAAAAGGGTTCTGTCTTCCAGGTAGTCAGACATAATCCTTCTTATATATGCGGGTACCTCTTTTTTCCGTAGTGCCTCCTGTATCTTGCCCCAGCTGGCTGAGTTAAACGCATTTTTAACATCCAGTGTAATAATAGCACAGTACTTCTCGGATCCTCCTTTCCATCTTTTTTCTTCAGTTACAGTTCTAGCGGTGTCAACTACTAAGCTTATGGCATCAAGAGTGGAGCGTTGTTTCCTAAAGCCTTAATTATGTGCTCTAAGATCTTGCCCGGGGTGTCTAGCATGCAGAGTGGTCTGTATGAAGAAGCTTCTCCAGGTGGCTTATCTCCTTTTGGTGGTAGCACCAGGCGTTGCACAGTGATCTCAAAATCAAAAAAATGGGACAAATTCAGTCTTAGATCGAGTATTCAGTAAAATTCATTTTAAAAAATTGAAAACATATCTTGATGTACCTAGGAATGAAATAGGATACCGCTTTTTTTATTATAAACCCGCGTATAAGGTTAAAAAATCGATAAAGTTAATCAAAAATGTAATTATTATTTCCGCAATTTATAAAATGATTGAAAACAAAAACTAAATCAGCCCCTAAAATACGGCAAAAACCGCCCTGTTTTCCATAATATCGACTTATTTTTGAGAGGTGAGTAAAGATACGGGTTTTCGGTGTATTTTTTGACGCTGAACCCGAATCCGATGTCGGAAATGCAGTAAATAAAAAATCAGCCTCTAAAATACGGCAAAAACCGCCCTGATTTCATGTAATATCGACTTATTTTCGAGAGGTGAGTAAAGATACGGGTTTTCGGTGAATTTTTTGACGCTGAACCCGAATCCGATGTCGGAAATGCAGTAAATAAAAAAACAGCCCCTAAAGTAGGGCCAAAAACGCCCTGATTTCATGTAATATCGACTTATTTTCAAGAGGTGAGTAAAGATACGGGTTTTCGATTTATTTTTCGATTCTGAATCCGAAAATGCAATAAATTCACAATCTGCCTATCAAATAGAAAGCTTACTGCTAAAGTATTAATAGTTGTTTCAGTATGCAGTATTTATCATAATTTTTTTTATCACAAATCATTTAAATTATTTTTATGCAATGATCATTAAATTTTAGGGAATTTGTTGATTTTACAAAAGATTCAGAAAAATTATTTTTTTATAACATTTAATAGAAGACTAAAATATACATTTTTAACATTGCTCATTCTCTGATTCCTCATCTGAATGCTGAGTCCGAACTGTTGAAAATACAATATATACGTGTATAATTATATATATATATATATATATATATATATATATATATATATATATATGCTTAATTAGGCCATAATATGCTCAATTTTTTACGAGGCTAGTATAGGTATACATATGTGTATATATTTCTTAAATAATAGTTATAGATAACATAATAATTAAAATTATAATGCACACACGCATGCGCACACACATATCTAACACACACAAGCGCGCGTTTGTTTATGTGTGTTTTTCAGCGAATCGGTACGCCAGGAAAACTTCTGTTTATTGTATACAACATATATGGGCGGTCAAACGTATTTTCAAACATGCATCGACTTGGAGGTAATAAGCTTTGTTATAGTTTTAGTGTATTCGAGGCTTTCGAGCAGTGAAGAGCATTCATGAGCACAGGTGATACTATCTAATTTGTCATTATCTTTGAATGCAAAGAGTTTG
>JAZHPH010000157.1:202341-256244 GCA_037356405.1 Nasonia oneida
TGACCTTGAAGGACTTGGTCAAGGTCAAATTTAAGGTTCCCATCGGATAGCTGGGAAAAAATCCTAACAACCATGTGTTTTTATTTTTTTTTACCTTTGTTAGTTCGGATGTTATCATGCCGTTCCGGAACTTTTCAGACACCCTGTATATATATATAATAGTGAGAAGCATAGGAAAGTCAATTGGATGAAGAGAGACAGTCTTTTCCTTCTTTAATTTTCTAGTGTCTCTTTCTCCCACTCTCTGCCTAAAGGTCGCCTCTATCTTGTCTTCGACGAGGACAGGCGCTGGCCAATCCACCGAAGAAAGGGTCAGGTCCAAAGACCGTCAATGAAGGATTAAGTCCATTTGCATGAAAAAAAAAATACTTCTTAAAAATGTCTACATTTTAATAATAATTGAATATTACAAAAGTTCTATGCAGAATTATTTATACTGTAGAATGAGCTGATGAAAATTCAATTTAAATGAAAAAATCGGTAAGTATTAAATTTGCACTTATATTTTATTTTTATTCAACTTTATTTTGCAAAATTGTTTAAAGGACAGCAAATTAAAAAAGGCGGTATGCAAAATTATTTGAAGTATTGAAAACATTAAATTAGATTTTAATAGAATAATTTTGACACTTTCGCTTTTTTATAAACCCAAATATTGCCAAAATTGACATCTTTGGCTCCCTACCATTTTGGTAAAAAGTAATTTGAAAATCTGAAAAAATTCAGGTACATTGGAAACTGTTTCTGGAACATATTTACCGTGGGTTGAAGAAAAAAAAATTTTTATCTTTTATTTGACAGAGAACCACATATATATTCAAATTTTGATAAGCATCAAACATCCATCCTGCTTCTCTTTTTTAACTTATCTGTCCTCGACCCCTGAAACGGCGTTGTATCTGTGACTAGGAGGCGAACCTCTTAAACAAAAAGAACAAGAACAAATACTCAAAAATAGTTTTAAATACATATAATTTAATATTGAGCTAGCAAAAAAGCTTGCTTTGCTCACGGCTTACATTTAACAAAAGTAGTACTGAGTTGTTGTGATCACATGTACAAATACGCACAAGATAGATTAAGAATATGTTAAGTACTAATCACTGCTGATTCTACTAGTACTACTTATGACTTGGCAGTGATTTTTTACTTCTACTTGGCTTTTTGGATGCTTATCAAATTTTACGAGTTAGGATAAAATCAAACTAGAATAATATATTTTTAATAATTACAGAAATTGATATTTCCAATCAAAATGATCAAAGTAATCATGTATCTGTTTATGATATTGTTGGAATTAAATCAAGCAAAAAACAATTATGTGGTGGTAATAAACAGGCTATCGAAAAAATGCTTGAATTTGGAAGGCAGTTATATTCTCAATCAATGCAATTGAGACAAAGAAATGGAAAAAATGAGAATAATAAAAAAATGCTACGAGATGCATTTAGTTTATTGGCTTACTCCAATCCATGGAATTCACCAGTTGGCTGGCAACTTGATCCACAACAGAGAGAAACTGTATGTGCTAAACTGAATTCGGCTATATTAGGTAAGTACACTTTATACAATATTCTTGCAAGCCATGCAGATTAAGCTAATGTATGAGACTTCAGGCCTTTTGTTTCCTTCTAGGAAGAAAAAGCTTAGTAATAATAAGGATTGAAGTTTTGCTAAAAACATATAAATTATTTATGTTGTTAAAATTTTTTATATATTATTCACAATGGCACATTTTACTTTAGTAGTTGTCATGGCGCTATGGCGAACCTGAGTCGCAGCTGTGTCGATACGAGAAATCTCAATCGATGCGGCAAAATTCCGTGTGAGAGGTACAAACATACGAAAAGGCTTATTGTTGCCGGCGCTGGCCTGTCCTTAAGATAGAGAAACAGGCTAACTAACGTCAACGTTGGTACGAGAACGATCATCATTGCCGCGCGCTAGAGTACGTCAACGAGGGAGGGAGGTAGAGAGCCATTAGGTCGACGATATGGGGAGATTGGGAAAGCCTCCCGAGTGTGCGCTTGTGTGTCGCTTGTGTTGTAGGTGCGAGGTGTTGGCACTAGGAAGTGCCAACACCTTGAATAAACCAGCAAGAGAGAGAGAGAGAGAGAGAGAGATCACAGCTTAATTATTTACACCCCAAGAGCTATGCAATAAATCTAGTTGCGAGTCAAAGACAGCAAATTTTGAGAATCGATCGATTGACAATATCGATAAATCACCTTGTACTATTGTATAACATTAGGTAGGTTTTCAGACGTACGACCATCTTTAGGAAACCCGAAAATTCTGTCCGTTTTGCGTAGTTTTCACTGTTTTCGAGATAGAGAAGAGCAAAGCAATCCTGGCTGGTCGGGTCATTTTTGCATCTAAAATTTGAATATTGTAAATTAATACTTTGATGTGTTTTTTTTCCTACTAATCCTGAAGTAATAAACTTTTGTTTGATACCCGTTTAACTACAATTGAATATTTTACTAAAAGTAAAACCCTCACACCGATATTTTCATCAGATGGGAAACTATAGATAAATCACTGAAGTTACTTGAAAAAGATCGGACTGTAAAGTTTGACTTTCAAACTTTTAATTTCTTCATTCAGATTGGTCAAATATTATTTAAGATATTTTAATTTGATAAAATGATGTTGAACGGGGCATAATTGACTAAAACATCCCGAACATAACCAAGCTTTACATGCACAAGCATTTTACAGTTCGTCGAGTTAGTACTAAGAAGCACTCTTCAGTTAAACATTGGATAACCAAACAAAGTCTCAACGACTAAAGGTCCCTTTGAAAAGGTGAAAGACTTTAAAAAATACTACAAATATATTATTTACATTTTTCCTCCTTTAATCTGTTCTTATTCTTTAAATTTCAGTCTTTGTGTTCATGTGTGTGTGAGACTGTGTCTGTGTACTGTTTGCGTAGTGTACACTTTCATTCATGATTGTGTGATTCGCGTGTCAGTATGCCTGTTCGTGTAGTGTTCTCTCTTTGCTCTTCTTTCTTCTTTCTTCGCTCTTCTGGTTGTTTTCTCCCTTTTTTCTTTTTTCAGTCACCTTTTAGTTTCTCCTTCTCCTTTCTATCTTCTTCCTCTTTCTCATTGACATTTGCCAGCTTCTTTTCCTCTTTTCCCCTTCCTCCTCGCCTATTTTCTGTGTGTTTTCGTTTTTTCTTTGCTCTTTTTCCTTCTTTTCTTTTTCAGCCTTTTCCGACTCTTGTTTACTCCTTTCTTATTGAACTCCCATCTCACATAACATTGCTTCTTTCCAGCTTTCTATCACTGGCTCCTCTTCCGCTTCTTCTGCTGTGATGAATCTGGCCTCTCTTTCCCTGATACTTAACCACTCATCTAGTACGTATAAATTTTCTTCTCTTGCCACTCATCTCCTTTTCCATAATTTCTTTCGTCCTCTTGCCTCTTTAAAATCTATCCTCAGCATGTTTTTATTTACCTTTTCAGTCCACTATTCTTTTTCTCCGATTTTTTTCTTTATCCACTCTCTCACTTCCATCCGCCTCCAGTATTGTCCTTTTCTAATGAAAAGCGACTTTTCGTGTCTCTTTCTCTCTTCCTTGGCACTTTCTGACTCCTCCCCAACTTCTTCAGCTGTAGTCTCCCCTTTCTTTCTTTCTTGTGTACCTATCTCTGCCGACTTTTCTTCCAATTTCTCGATTCTTTTTTTCAATTCTCTGATCTCCTCGTCCTTAACCTTGAGTTCCTTCTACTTCTTCTCTTTTATTTTCTTTTCCTTCTTTTTTTCCATATCTCGGATCCTTTCTAGCGCCCAATCCAGTCTCTCTTCTAACTATTTTTCTTAACTAAGTTTCTCTCGAAACTTTTTCTGTTTATTCATTTCTCCCTCAGTTTAAGTCAGCTTTGCTACTTTCTATTAATTTTCTTTTCTTTCTATCAATTTTCTCTCCGCCTCGTGTTGCTATCTTCCCTCTTCGTGCGTTCTCAAAGTGATTGCGAAAGGCCTGCCTGGACCGCTCTCCGTGTTCCGCTCTCTTCTTCCCCCCTGTCCGGTTCCGTCCTTTTCCTGATCTATTTTATTTGAATCAGTGTGGCTCGGTTTTTCCGTCTCCCGTTCATTTTCTCTTGCCATCTTCCTTCCGATTTTGTCTTTTCACACTCTTCCATTATATGTTAATATGTTTTTTTCCTTGCATATTCCGCTCTATTATGTTTGCATATATCTTATATCCCGTGTCCATCAAGGTTATTCCCCTGTAGTTTCCTGCTTCATCCTTGTTTCCTTCCTTGTGTATCGGCACAATTAACCCCGTGTTCTATTCCTCTGCAAAGCCGTTACCTTTCCATATACCATTTAAAATATTGTATAGGAAATCTTTAGCTCTGTCCCCTCCAAATATCCATGATTCGTTCTGTATCTCGTCCTCTCCTGCTGCCTTTTTCTTTTTCAGTTTCCCGATTGCCTTCTTAATCTATGTACGTGTGATATCTTCTTCTTATCCTCCTTCTCGTTATTTCCATCCAGTAGTTTTCTGAAGTGTTCCTCCTATTCCTTTTCTTTATACTCCTCACTGAGTTTTTCCCTACTTTTCCTCCTTTTTCTTTCTGTAGTTATTCTATAATCTTTTCTCCTTCCTCTTTCTTTTTTCTGACTAGCAATTGTCTCTATTTGTTTCTTTCTATTATATTATATTATATTTCTATATTAGGAATTCTTTTTTGCCCTTCTTCCCCTCTCTTCAGTTCCTTAGCGCTTCTTTTACTTTGCTTTTAGCAATCTTGCATTCTTTGTTCCACAGCCCTTCTTCTTTCCTTTTATTTTTCATTTTATATGTTTTCGTTACTGCATTTTTAACTATTTCTTTTAGGTCCCTCCAGTTCTACGGCATTTAGACTTTCCCAAGCCAATCCCTCTACTCTTTTATTCCTTTTTCTGTTTAATCAGTTATGAGTTCTTCTTCCTCAATTTCAGTATCGCTTCTACCAGAAAGTGGTCCGATTTCCATTTCCCTTCTATTGACATCTTCTATATCGTTTTTCTCCCTTCCTCGTTTGTTATCACATAATCTATCGTTGAGCAACCACAGCTGATTAGCGGTGGACTCAGGCAGATTCTACCGGAATTTGCAGTAGTCCAAGCTTGGCTCCTCCCCGCGCTATATCAGCCGCGCCGAACACGTATATGTTTATGTGTTTTAGTATATTATATCACAATGAGTGACAAATTCGTAAGGGACCTAATAAACGATTTAATGTCCGTCAGGTGTACAAACTAACCTCTTAACCTCAAAATTTGTATACTTATGCTGAAGCACAAAATTTAAATAATTATAAATCAATGCATTGTTCAGCCGTGAATATTGGTTTACAAGCCCTCAGACTACAATGTTACATACCTGTAAAGTCTCTTGGCTTATCTGAAAGCCGTAGACCTGCATTGCCCTTAAAACCCGATGTTGCCGTAAGCTCGTCAGAGCTAAGCAAACCTTCTGCTTTGGGATCATGAAAATTTACAAATACGATAAACTGTACTCTGAGCACTTGTAAGCCAATTTTCATGTTAAAACAATGAATCACTTATTGAATATTCAATTTTAATACTTATGCTTACTCCCAGGTAAAAACAGTGGCAGTGCTAAGGCAGATTCAACCTTAAAACATTAGCTTGAGCGCTCTGGTAAAAACTGCCGGAGTTTCCGGTTAATCCAACTCTACATTTCTCTCAGTATAAATGAGTGTAAAAAAAAAGTCCATTCTCCCTTCATATCATATCTCCTTCTATATCTCTGTTCACTATGTGCATCCCTATTTATTCCAGCTTCTCAACCATGTCTCTTCCTCCTTTATATATATATATATATATATATATATATATATATATATTGTGATGGCCGAGTGCACGTCAAATGTCTAACGGCTAATCATGTACTAATTGTAATAAGATTATTGTTTCAGCAAGCTGCCAACGAGCGCCGAAACGAGCGAGAACAAGAGACGAGGCAAGATAGAGACAGAGAGAGAGTGAGAGCATAGGTAGCGCGGTTGTCGCCTGGCCGCACAACGTTGGCGAGATATGACAACGATGTGCCGACGGCCGGGAGAGCCGCGACTAGAGTTAGTCTCGCTGCGCTATCCACATGAGTAGCTCGCGCTGCTACTATACGCGTGTTTGTTGTGGTTCCTGCGAGCATATCGAGAGCGAACGATATTCGTCCGTGCGTTACTGACGAGTCGCTACGACGCCCGTCCGAACTGCTGCATCTCCACGTCCGAGACTGGGCCACGTCCGTTGCGTTAAGTACTACTGCCACTATTGAGTTGTAAGTACCTGCACTCTCACTCTCTCACGTCGACGGGGTAATATATCTCGTCTCTCTTTATCGTTCGTCGAAGTGTGCGGCATTTGCACCTCTGTGTATAGTACAATTGAATATACAGTTCCTTATCTAAACTTCTCGTGTGTTATTTCCTACGACCCGACCTACGCCGCCTCCGCGGGCCCGTGTAAAAACACGTGCATGATCTGAGTCGGCCGAGCCGTGCCTTCAGCACGCCCGACGTTAATTTACAATAAACAGGGCCCTTCTGGCCCTGGTTATAACACGGCAGAAAGGTATTAACTGAGTGTTATATATATATATATATATATATATATATATATATATCGATTTTCTACTATCCCCCTTATCTTTTGTTGTGAGGGTTTTTCCTCCTTTTTCAGATGCTCTTGCGTTAAAGTATCTGCCTATTATTATCTTTCCTTCTTATCCTCACAGATCTTCTCTATCTCCTCTTACTTTTATCCTCTTTCTTTTCTTATATATACTACTCTCATTCTTATCTTCTCCTTTCCTCTTCTTATGTTTGCTGTTATCATTTCATTTGACTGTTTCTCTCCCCAGATTGCCTTTGTTAAAAACCCGTTTTCCCTCCTCTTCTTCTTCTCTTTTTTTTTTATTGTTATCCGTCGTATCCTCCCCTTTAATTTTTTTAAATTTTATCTTCCGTTTCTTCTCCCGCCTCTTTCCTTTTTCTTTTTAACTCTACTCCTCTTTTTACTATATTAATTATACTCTGTGCCTTTCTAGCTAGTGGAGATCTTGTCCCTTTTCCCTTCCCTTTCTACCCTTCCTTTTGTTTTTCTCTGTAAATTATTTTTAATTTTTTTTCCTGCTTTGGTGTGTACCATTCCGTAGTTTCGTTTCTCTCCCTCTTTTCTGCTGTTGCAGACCCCCTCACGCTGTGTTCCGAAAATCACCTCGGTAATCCTCTTTATTCTCTCTATATTAATCTCTGGTGATTTTTCTAGACTCTCTCTCTCTCTCTCTCTCTCTCTCTCTCTCTCTCTTATTTATCTTTTTTGTTTCGTGCTTTACTTTCTTTTCCTATTACTAGGTTACTTATCTTTATTGTTCCTTTTGTTCAGCTCCTCTCTCCTCGCTTTTCTCTCTTCTTCTTATATTTTATTTCTAAACTTTGCAACATGAAACATTTGCATACTACTTACCCCAAGAATATACGTCCTTTAAAAAAAAAAATTCTTAAACTAAAAAGTATTGAAAATTTGTCTTAAAACCGCGCCAATGTCACCCCACCTGCCTGCTAGTTTTATTCCGCTAGTCAAAAGTGCGGGGCATGTTTCATAGATTTATTTTTGATAATTACACACAGAATAGTGTACTTATATGGTTCTACGAAGCACAACATTTATTTCGTTTCTAGGTAACAAGTCGATTACAATTTTTTAAATTTTCAAAAGTCAATTTTTTTTAATGTAGTCTAGATCAAAGTTAATCTGCTAGTTATACCCTGCTCTCTTCTATCGATGAAAAACGATATTTCTATCAATCGATCGTTCATATCTCCAAAACTATTAGTCCGATATTTTCGCGGTATATAGACTTTTTTGTGTACAATAACAACCTTGTTATGTGCGCTTTAAGAGCTTTCAACAAACTTGACTGTACGTTAATACTAGCAATTTTTGTCAGTCAAATAATTCAAAATATTGATGAAACATTATATGTTAAGTGTTATTTTGCCTTACACAAGTACGTACAGCTTACTGACACAAGTATATTTTACAGTAAATTTCTGAATGATGTAAGAAAACAATCCCTTTTAAATCAATAACTGGCAATTGATATATTCTCTGAGAATTTGTGAAAGATACTCATATTTTGCGGAGTTTCTCGCTTTTACGTTATCTGATAAACAGTGTCATCAAGAAGTTCACTTTCCGCTGGCTGACTTTATTTTGCTAAGCAAATACACCCTCTACTGTCGAATTACGTATCTTAGTGACACCATAAAAGAGGCCTGAGTTAAGCAGCTAGCCATCGAACTGTATCCAACGGTAGGCACCAAGCAGTATCCAGCGGTAGCCACGGAAACTTCGGAGGGAATTGTACTATCTATAATAGACAAGCTGCACTGTTAAGCTCGAATTTTCTATAATAAAACCTGGCGTCGTTCTTTAAAACACTGCTTGTTTAGCTGTTTATTGAAACTGCTTAAATATTCATTTATCTATTTAACCATCAAGTTACAAAACGTAATCCTATAGAGGTAAGCATAGTGACCTGAAATAGGATGGTGTATGTAAATTGACAAAAAAAAAAAAAAAAAAATGGAAGATATACTTAAAAATTAAAGAAATACTTAAAAACTAGAAAAAAAAAATTATATTTTCATACTTCACTACTAACACTTACCGTACAATAAGCAGTGATATTGTTGGTATTTATTCATTATTGCTAATAAATTTTTCTAACTTAAGTTTAACAGTTCGCTTATTATAATTCAATGCTTTAAGATCACTTGGCAATTTGTTGAATGTCTTCACCGCTACTGTGTAGCTTTGTTATTACTCACAACATTACTTATTTTAGATAGCTGAATTGATCTGTATTTTGTATTTCGATCAGAATTTATGTGCAAATTATTTTAAAGGTCGTAGTGGCACAATAACGAGATCAGCATAAACAATTGAATAACATTTAAAGGGATATTATTTCTCATAGAGATATCTTTATTTATCATCTACATCAGTCTATTTTGTATTCTTTGTACTAGAATTGATATAGTTTTTCCTGCTCCACCCCATCCATAATCTTTCTAATTTTTGCAAATATAAATATTAGATATTTTGTTCTTTTAACAATATTTCCTATGTGGCTATCCCATTTTATTTTATAATCAAAATATAACCCTAAAATTTGTTTGATGATTCTGATAATTTTATGGCCATATTATAGCCATTTTTCGATTTTTGAAAGAATATTTTTATTTTTTATTGATGAAATAATTTATGTGATATATTCAACAACAGTGTATCTAAAAGAGCATAAAATTGTCTACTTTTTCCCGCAAGATTTTCCAGATTGACCGTTCCGTTCAATTTTTATAATAAAAAAGATGATTTCATTTTAAATCATTTTGATGACTAGTTTTTGAGCTAAACATAAAAAACTAAAAAAAAGGGTTATCTTTGTCGTACAATTACGGGAGTAAAAAGGCTTTCATAAGGTTGAAATTTTAGAAAAATATCGATCTTTTGCTTACCTTTGCTAAGTTCTTTTGGCAGCTTATGAAACCGATCAGTTCAAAAGATATTGAGATTAAAATTTTTTGTCTCTCACCCTGTATACCCTGTATAACTGAAAATTACTATTTTTGTTAAACCTTATAACTCGTTAACTAAAGTTCAGAATGTTTTGAGAAAATTCATGATTTTATGGATTATGAGGACTCTATGATATTTAAAATATTTAGGTTTAAATTATTTCATGAAAATTTTATGATTTGATATTGTGACGGGTGCTCTTTTAATTAAATAATAAAGATTGATAGTATTTTAAAAATCATTTTATCAAATATCATACTGCATATTTGAACAATATTTTATCTATTAGAACTATAAATTTTGTTGGAGGAAGCTGCGTGCCAAAGAATTGGCAGCGGTTTTTTTTAGTCTATTTGAGAGATAGATATTCATCAATGTTCGCGTTAGTCTGTAGCATAAACGCTGAGGAAGCGAGAGAGCTGGAGCTGCGATATAGCAGGCAGCTAGTCGGCTGCACACTCATGTAAGGTGTTTTGATAACAACGCTCGTTCGCTTGCTTATTCCCTCTCTCTCGCTGTCTCGCCAGTACCTGTTGCCTGGCTGGAGCTCGGGTCATGCGGCATAATAAAAGCCGAACTCACGGCTCTGCGCGGGGATACTAACTTCGTTCTCGCTTGGAGAACAACCGTTTAGCCACAGTAAATTTCAACGTTAGTTTAACATCTTTTCCTTGTTCACACACTTGTAACCACACTGATATTTCTATATATTTAGCTCCTAGCGAGCATTTGTTACTGTTAAACGAGTAAAACTTTTATTGACTCCTTTACATTTCGAACAAGTCGATCCAAGTCAGTGTCAATTCTCTGACTAAAAAGATCATGGTAGCAGAGCGCGAACGTTAACTGGAAAGTGTTGTGTAAAGTTGTCGATTTTCGGATTAAGTGGCCAATCGGCTATAGCGACCGGTTGCGACTTTGTGTTGGCCGCAACGGTCATTTTATTAGAGTTAGATTGCCAATCTTTAAGAGGATAATTAGAAGCTTAGAAGTTTTAGAGGGAATTTGGAGGTCGAAAGGAGGAATGTCAATCGTCATCGCAAGATCATCGTCGTGGTTTCTGAGAGGCAAGCCGCAAATGATAGAAGGACGCCTTGAATGTTCAAAAGCTTCACCGGACCAGCGCTACAGACAACGGGCTCCAGGAAGGACGCGGTCTTCGTAATCGTGAGACCATTGCTTGGGACCTTTCCAGGGCCGGCCTGTTCATCGTCGCAATCACCATTGGACGGAGAGGAGTCGGTTAAGTCATCAGTAACATTATTTGTTTTCTCTCCGCCCAGTATTTAACGGTGGCAATTTCTCGCTACAATTCGTATCGAAAATTCGGGAGCAGGCGTGTACAAATATACGTATCTGCCTCAAAAAATTCGAACAGTCAAAAGTCGTTAAAACGACTTCCAGAATATTCGCCGACGCTCATCAGCGTTCGAGGATTTTCGCACGGCGTGGGTAAGGGAGCCGTGTCTCTCCCCCCGATTTTCTCGGTCGCATAACAACAGCTTCGCGCGAAAAGCGGAGCGTTGGAACAGCGCGGCACAGCAAGCTTCTTCTCTATCTCTCGGTTGGATTTTCGAGCGGTCGTGCGCTGTATCGCACCGGTCGCACGACATATTTCTCTCGCTCGCAGTGCAGCGTAGCGAATCTCGGCGCCCGTCGATCCGCGCGCATAAGTAAGCGGCCAATAGTACTCTCTTTTGGCGCGTCGCTCCGTCGTTGACTTTCTTTCGCGCTCACTCGTTCGGCATCGTTGTTGGAGCCTTGCGCTCAGCGCTGAAAATTTTTTTTTTTCGGTTCGGCTTTTCCTAGTTGGGGCTGATTGACTTGTTTGAGTCATGGCTTCGTCATCAGATCTGGACGCGCTGTCTATGCAGCGTCGTATGGCCCTCTATATTGCCAATTTTATGACCAATACGAAGAAGGCGGGGTCGCCGAGCATTGAAACTTACCTAGCGCGTTTGAATCTGCTTAACTCGTACTGGAAGGGTTTCGTAGAACGGGATTTGGAGTTAGAATGTCGAAAAGAAAGACTTGAGGATCAAGAGTATTTTAAAAATGAGGAATTTATTGTGACGCAATGTGCTTACATAGGTGCGCAGTCTGACTTGATGTCTGACTACTGAGTACTGAGTATCATAGCATGCCGGAGCTCCACATTCCCAAATTTTCAGGAAAGCTGATAGAGTGGGAGTCCTTCAAGGAGAAATTCTGTTCGATGGTCAAGAACAAGAACATGGCAGCTGCACTCAAGATGCAATATTTGTTAGATTCGTTGGACGGTTCGGCGACGCTTCGCTTGGGTGGGCTTGAGGTGACCGGCTCTAGTTTCGAAGTAGCCTGGCAAAAATTAGTACATCGGTATGATAACCCGGTCGCGCGAATGCACACGTACATAGATGTGCTTATCGACTTGAAGCCAGCACGGAAGGAATCTGCAGAGGATTTGATTAGGTTGTTGGACATGGCTCAGTTAGCATTGAAAGTATTCACTGATGTGGATTGTCCGGTCAAGGACTGGGATTGTTGGTTAGTCTATATAGTCGAGAGGAAGTTGGATCTGGAAACTGCTAAGAGTTGGCGTATCTCGCAGGAGGCTGTTAAGGGTTTTTCTACTTTTAAAAGTTTGGCTTCGTTTATCGAAACTCGCGTACATTCTTTGAAGGTTAGGCTGGATATTTGTCTAGATTCTCCAACGTCTGATAATCACAAGGGTTCGGCGTCCAATTACACATCTAAAAAAGGATCGATGTCAGCTAACGCGGCCGCCACGTCTTCTGGCAAGGCTAATAGTAAGGGTCATCTCAAGTGCACCGAGTGCAAATGTGCACATCAATTCGCGGCTTGCCCAAAGTTTAACGAAATGAGTCCATCGACTCGCTTTGAGTTTTGCAAGCGAGTTAGACTTTGTATAAATTGTTTATCGAGAGGACACTTTGTCGCTGACTGTAATTCGACGTTCCGTTGTTCTATATGCAAAGGGAAGCATCACACAAAGTTGCAGATGAACAGGCGAAAAGCAGGGGGCGATTCTAATGAGCACAGGGACAAGGCGAACGGAGAGGATGGAACAGATGTCACGGCGCACACCACGGCGGTTGGCAGGACTCGGCTGATGGCCACAGCTCAGGTTCTGTTGCAAGCCCCGAATGGCAGTTCGGTTTCAGCTCGCTGTTTAGTTGATCCATGCGCGGAGGTTTCCTTTGTGTCAAGACGGATTGTTCAGTGCTTGTCTAGCACAGTCAGACCAGTGTCTGTATCAGTAATTGGTGTCGGAGCGGGGGCATCAGCATTGTCGAAGGGCGAGGTTTCCCTTTTATTGAGGTCCAGAGTAGACGTTGAGTTTAGCTTCGAGTTCAAGGCTCTTGTCCTAAATAAAGTAATAAGTTTCATGCCGCAAGAGGGGATAAAATCTGTTAGTTGGGATCACATAAAGGATTTGGAACTTGCCGATCCTGATTTCGCCAAATCAAAAAGAATAGACTGCGTTCTGAGTGCGGAGGTTTATCCCGCTATTATTTGGCCAGGGTTGAGAGTAGGAGGACCAGATTCGCCAATTGCCCAGGCTACCGCTCTGGGGTGGATTTTGACGGGCAAAGCTTCGTCTGGAAGTCCGTCTGTCGCTTCTGAGACACAGGTGTGTCACGCTCGAGTGGACCCTTCTCTCTCTTCTGTCTTGAAGAAGTTTTGGAATTTTGAGGAGATTTGTTCATCGAGAGTACTATCAAAGGAGGATCAGTACTGTGAAGATTATTTCACTTCTACGGTTTATCGAGACCCTCAGGGTATATTTGTTGTTAGGCTGCCATTTTCGGAAAAACTACAAGAAGTTTCATTCACGCATACTCGGCAGGTGGCTGTTGCTTGTTTGCTCCGCTCAGAGAAGCGTCGAGCTCAGGATGTTAAGCTGAATGCTGCATATTCCAAATTTATGGGCGATTATTTGAGGCTAGGTCACATGGAAAAAGTGACTCGCATTCATCGCTCGGAGAATGTGTTTTATTTTACGCATCATCCGATTTATTCGATGGAGGTAGGACCTGACGGGAAGTTTCGAGTGGTGTTCAACGGTTCTTACGGAAAAATCTCTCTCAATGATGTTTTGTTGACTGGACAAAAGCTTCAGTCTGACGTGACTATTATCATTTCTATTTGGCATTGTTTTGGAGTTGTCTTTACGGCCGATATAGTAAAGGAATTTAGGCAGATAAGAATTCATCCTGACGATGTCGATTTTCAGAGAATTGTTTGGCGAGACGATGTTTCGAAGCCCATCGAGGATTTTCGTTTATTAACCGTTACCTACGGTACCAAATCTGCTCCGTATTTGTCGATTCGTACACTGTTGCAACTGTCTCAGGAGGGAGGTGTAGATTTTCCCCTCGCATCGCAAGTACTTTGTCACAATATGTACGTTGATGACGCTTTCGCTGGGGCTGACAGTGTTTCTGAGGCTGTGCTGATCAGAGATCAGCTTGTTGCTTTGCTTGCTTCTGCGGGAATGGAGCTAGGAAAATGGGCTTCGAATCGTGGTGAGATTTTGGACGGTATTCAAGCCGATAAGCATAAAGCGTTGTCGTTAGATTGGGATGAGTCTGTGTCAACATTGGGCTTGAGATGGATGCCAACTAGTGATTTGTTTCGATTTGAAGTTAATGTACCAGCCTCTCCAAAATCTATCACGAAGAGGAGCATTTTGTCAGAAATTTCGAAGCTGTTTGACCCGTTGGGATAGCTCGCTCCTGTTCTTGTTAGAGCCAAGCTAATGCTCCAAAATTTATGGATAAACGGTGTGGATTGGGATGCGCCGCTGACGAGTAATTTGTTGCTACAATGGCAATCGTTGAGAGCTGAGTTTCCTGAATTGGCTCAGGTACGTATACCAAGATGGTTTGGATCGGTTTGTCAGACTGCCTGGGAGCTTCACGGGTTTTCTGACGCATCACAGAGGGCATATGTGGCCGCGGCGTATATGTTAGTCCCAGGAGAGCAGGCTACCTTGATCATGTCGAAAACTAAAGTCGCTCCGATTAAAACGGAGAGTTTGCCTAGGTTGGAGCTCTGTGGGGCTGTTCTGCTGACTAAGTTGCTAAAACACCTGATGGATGGGATATTATTGAAGCCTAAAGCTGTGTATTGTTAGATGGACTCGAAGGTAGTCCTGGATTGGATGGGCAGCCACCTGTCTAGATGGCCAACTTTCGTCGCAAACAGAGTAAGTCAGATTGTAACAACACTGCCTGGTGTGCAGTGGAGGCATGTCAGGTCGGAGAATAACCCCGCTGATTGCGCCACAAGAGGATTTACGCCAGAGCAGCTGATAGACTCTTCCCTGTGGTAGGAGGGTCCTGGCTGGATCAGGAGAGATTGGAAGGCAGACAGACCAGTCTACACCGCAGATTCGAGCGTGAGGCTCAGATGGCCTTGGAGAAGTCGGCGAAACAAGAGGAAGTTTCGCCTCCGCTGTCGTATCTGGACAAGTTTTCCAGCTTTGGTAAAGTATTACGAGTCCTAGCATACTGTTATAGGTTGCGGTTCAATGCTGCCAAGCCGAAGGGAGATCGTTGCGCAGGGCCACTCACTGCTGAGGAGATGAACGCGGCTCGAGTAGGACTGACCCGCTACATCCAGGCGCAGCATTTTGAGAAGGAACTGCAGGCCATCGAGAGTGGCCAGAAGCTGACTACTCGAAGCCCACTGCTTCGCTTGGCTCCGATTATATGTAAGCGGGATCTGCTCAGAGTCGGAGGTCGGTTGCAGAACTCCTTTCTGCAGTATGACGAGATGCAGCCGTTTATCCTTTCTGGCTCCATTTTGTTAGTAAAGAGGTACGTTGAGGAGGTGCATCGAGAAACGATGGACGGTGGCGTGCAGTTGATGCTCAGCTGCGTGAACAGGACATACTGGATTCTTAGAGGACTAAGAATCGTCCAAGTAATGTATCGGAGATGCCTGCGCTGTATAAGATACGCAGCGTAGTCTATGCAACAGCAAATGGATTATGCAGGTCCATTCCCTATTTTGTTCTCTCGAGGCCCATGAGCCAAGAATACCAAGGGCTACGTTTGTATTTTCATTTGTATGGTGATCCGGGCCGTACACATAGAGGTTGTGTCGGACCTGACAACCGCAGCATTTCTGGCTGCTTTTCGGCGATTTACTGCGCGCCGTGGTCTATGCGAGGTGGTAATGAGCGACAATGGCACAAACTTCAGGGGGGTAGCCATTGAAATAGATCGACTGTTTCAGAGCTCATCTGCGTTTTCCCAGGAGGTAGCGGAGGCTTTGCTCAAGGACAACACTAAATGGATGTTCATCCCTCCTAGAACCCCTTACTTCGGAGGATTGTGGGAGGCTTCGGTCAAGAGTTTCAAACACGACTTCCGCAGAGTGATTGGAGAGACGCGCCTGACATTCGAGGAGATGACCACGGTGGCTGCGCAAATTGAGGCGTGCTTAAATTCGCGGCCGTTGTGCCCAATCAGCTCCGAGCCTACCGACTTGGTGGCTCTTACTCCAGGACACTTTCTAATTGGCGCACCTTTAAGGGCGCTCCCTGAACCCTTTCACGAGGTCGAACTGAATTCCTGGGTTTGCAGATGGCGTCACCTCTCGACTATGCGGAATCATTTCTGGTCTAGATGGAGAATGGAGGTGCTGCATCACCTGCAGCAGCGCAATAAATGGCTCTACCCCGGTCGCCAGCTAGTCGAGGGCGACTTGGTGCTGCTAAAGAAGGACCTCAGCCCACCTGCACACTGGCCAATGGGGAGAGTCACGAGGGTACATCCTGGACAAGATGGCCAGATACGAGTCGTGACTGTCAAGACGGCCACCTCCGAGCTGCAACGCCCCGTGGTTAAAGTGATTTACCTGCCCACGGATTCCGAAGCTGAAAGTGTCCATTCGCGTCTCAAGGAGATGTCTAGTCAAGAGTCTAGTCAAGGGTCTAATCAAGAGTGAAGAGCTCCAGTCATCATTGAAGACACACAACAACATGCACACTTTAGATTCAATAGCTCGTGATTAGTAGTTCGCTTTTACTTTTAGTAAAATTTAAAGTTTGTTTGAATTTTGTTATTAAAGATTGAAATTTAGTAGTTTAACTTTGTAGTAGAGTCGAGTCATTTAAATTCACGTTTGTTGTCAAAGCCCTTGCACTGCTTTGTTGTAATAAGACTGACTATTTATTGTTAGAGTTAGGTTCGATTCGAGATAGGCTTTCCTATCCTTTGTTATTGTATTTCGCCTGCCCCTTTGTTGCTGCGAGGCAGCAAGGGGGCCGGTATGTTCGCGTTAGTCTGTAGCATAAACGCTGAGAAAGCGAGAGAGCTGCAGCTGCGATATAGCAGGCAGCTAGTCGGCTGCACACTCATGTAAGGTGTTTTGATAACAACGCTCGTTCGCTTGATTATTCCCTCTCTCTCGCTGTCTCGCCAGTACCTGTTGCCTGGCTGGAGCTCGGGTCATGCGGCATAATAAAAGCCGAACTCACGGCTCTGCGCGGGGATACTAACTTCGTTCTCGCTTGGAGAACAACCGTTTAGCCACAGTAAATTTCAACGTTAGTTTAACATCTTTTCCTTGTTCACACACTTGTAACCACACTGATATTTCTATATATTTAGCTCCTAGCGAGCATTTGTTACTGTTAAACGAGTAAAACTTTTATTGACTCCTTTACATTTCGAACAAGTCGATCTAAGTCAGTGTCAATTCTCTGACTAAAAAGATCAATCAATTTCAATGCATTGCTTTTTATTCCGTACCTTTTAAGCTTCTCAAGTAAGATTTTATGGTTTATACAGTGTTGAACGCTTTAGCTACATCTAAGAAGTCTGCTATAATTGGTTTACTTTAATCGAAGTTAGTGTATACTACCTTGACTAGGTGATTAAGAGCGTCAGAGGTTCCTTTATTTTTTACAAATCCATATTGTCTTTCTGATATTGTATTAAATTTGTTTAAGAAACTATTAAATCTATTCTAAATATCTTTTTCAAGTATCTAAGCGATATTTGGCTTAAGGGAGATAGGTCTATAATTTGAGGTACATGATCTATTTCCGGTTTTGTAAATTGGAACTACTTTTGCATTTTTCAAAGAAAAGCCCATGTGGATTTAACCATACATAAATTAAAAATATGTTCTAGCGGTTTTGTTATATGAATTGAAATACGTTTTAAAGTTCTGGTATAAATGTTGTCAACACCACCTGACTTCTCTGTAACGTACCGACGAATTAACTATAATATACGCGTCGTGATCACAACTTCTTGGTGTCACGTAGTGCCGAGCGGTATGCGCTGACGAGATTGAGCGTGGCTAGGAGGAGGTAAGGGCAGCGGAATCTTGATCGGGCACCTATACAGGTGTATGTAGATATATTTAATAATCGTGAGTAGGTATGTCAGTGGCAAATAACTGTATTATTACTATATCGTATAGATGCACTTTAACTATTTATTTATTTTACTTATATGTGTAAAATACACTTAGAGATATTATTTGAATAACTGTAATATAGTGGAACTATGTTTTGTAGATGCTTAAACTCTAGATGCACGCGTCGAAGCACGGCACCGCGCTAGTACAAAGTTCGTCTTAGAACTAGGATAAAAACTGTAGAAGTGATCTTGATAGACTGACTGCTGTCGGGCTAAAGACGCGTGCGCTGGCCAACAATCCCCTTTTTACAATTTTCGGGTTTCCATGTTTGGCATATCGGCTAATGATTTAAATACTGTTTGGCGTGCTGAGAATCGAATTTAGAATTCTTGTGACGGCGGCAGTTCATAAAGAACGATAGCGCTGCAGCGGAACAAGTAATCTGTAGCGCTACGCCTTATCGCAAACTATTAAGATGTCAGAGTTCGCCTGCCTAAAATTGAATTTGGACTGGTGAATCATCTATGCCAGAGTGCGACTTTGTTACAATAGTCAATATTATTTTGCATATATGGATTGTTATTTCAGAGATCGCGGGTCGTGGCGTAAGCTAAGAGCTAGCGATTAAATTATACAAGGTGTTGTATAGGATTAATATAAGTCAAAAATTAAAATTTTTGCGGAATATTACATCTCTTTCATTTTGCAAAAAAATTTATGCAATTCAATAAAGTTTGTAGATTTCATAAATATAGTTTCAGATTTCTTTTCAGAAATTTAAGCTTGTTTTTGTCAGTTTTTTTTTTATTTTTTTTGCTTGAATTATAACATTTATTACATTTAGCTTCTTTTATGATTCTATTTAGTATTTTCACATAATTTTTATATTCATTTTCAAGTTTTCGACACGTAGGTTTTTGTTTCCACATTAAGTATAACATTTATTTAGTTTTAACTAACCTTGTCATTTCTTTTACAATTATTATTGTATGTAGCTTGATTAACGCAGTTCTTAATGAGTTTTATCAACTCATCGACAGCACAGTCAGGATCTTTTATAGTTAATATAGTGTTCCATATCGTTTCATTACCTACATTTTGTAGCTTTCTATAGTTTATAGGTTTATATTGAGTACTATTTTTTTCCGTAAATTAATTTTGTTTAAAGTTACTAATAAAGGATAATGATCATCAAAAAGTATGTTTAGTTGATAAGATTTTGTTGCTATTATGTTTGTTTTTGTGTAAAAATGATCTATGCAAGCTCTTCCTTGTCTGACATTGGAAGGTCGAGTTATGCCCGAGAAACATAGCAAGTACTCATGTTTTAACAAATTATTTGAAAAATCCGGTTAATTATATTGTCTTTGTCATCATTTACTCAGATTTTTTTGTGCAATATGTCTATATTGAAATCACCTACGATAATGGGATTTTTTGTGTTTATGTTTCGTATTGGAAGATAGAATGCTTAATCTATCAACTAACGACATCTCTGTACTTTCAATCATATTATTTTGTAAGAACATTGCTACTTCATCACCTTTTTTTAATCTACTTTTATTAGAAAATAGTTTGTATCCAGTAAGTTGATAGTATTGTCTTCTAGGTTCCAAGTTTCCGCGCATACAATAATTCGTAGTTTGATTGCTAAACTCTCAATAAGTTCATTAAAGTTTGCATTCAAACTCCTTATATTTACATATTTAATTAAATATTAATTGTTTAAAATATTTTTATTGAGACCTCGCAAATTAACAACATTCTCATTCTCAGAAATTACTCGAAAATCAACGTCCGTCATTTTGTTTACTTGATTGTTTGGTTGTTTCACTTGCTCCTGTTATTTTCCTTTATCTTGATACGTTCGGTTGGTGACATTAGGCAATACAGATGTCATCGATGCCGTAGGTAAGTATTGAAAAGTAACTGCTTTAAATTTTGCTACTATGGGCTTAGACCATTAAAGTCCAGGTCAAAATTGGATAAGATAGCATCAAAATAACTGTTGAAAACGGGGTGTAACGAAAAAAAAGTACCCGTGTTTTTCCTTTTGTTTTTTGCAATTGTTTGTACATAATTATTTAAACAAATTACCAAAAAAGTCATTTTTTTAAACTGATCACGCTAATTTATTCTACAAGAAAAACTACAACGAAAAGCCTACATAACTTTTCTCAATCAACTGTGTTTTTATATTCTGTTTTTGCTTCAATTTGATTTGAGCAATGAGCATACTCGCATATTTACTCAGCGTGTTTTCATCAACTTTTCAGGTTAGTTTGACATTCTTATGTTTATCACAGATTGCTAGAGTATACTGTATTATTTAATTTATTGAAATCATCTACGTGATACATGTTTACACATACACATAATATACATATCACTGCTCCAAGCTTCTGATTTCTGTAGCACTTAAAAGATTTATAGCCAAACTTATCTGGCCTTATCGCCCCTTCCCCCCGCCTCCATCTTACAATTAGATCTGTCTTTTGTATATTGTGATTCTGCAGTCTGCTTATTATCATGTACTTACTAAATTGTGGTTTGTTGGAGGGCGAGATAAATATTACTCGTACTCCTGGCGAGTCTGTCGTGAGTCGCAGAATGCAAAATGCCCGACATGTTCAAGCTATTATGCAGCAATTTTAGCTGATTCTCGGTGAGATATTCAAGTTTCTCTCAAATCACATGCAAGAGTTCTTTGTAAGCACATATATTATCTTGAAATCTAAATATATAGATTTTGATAAAATGATGTCTGTCATTAAAGGAGATGAGATGATTGAGCTCGTACAACTGGATAATGATAATGGTGAGGAAAGTGGGGGCAAAAACCTCTAGTTGTCAAAATGGACGCCTACGAGACGTCATTGGACCTTATAGTGGTAGACACAACCAGTGTTACTGTTACAGTTGTCGAGACATCATGTAACGTTGTCCCAGTAGATGCAGACAGTTATAATAACATTGCTGCTAATGCTACTTAGACACAGACGGCATTAGCTGCCACAAATTCTGCTACCACTGCTATGAATGTCGATACATCACAGGCCGAGATAGCGCCATCTGAGTTCGACAAGATAACGGTTGAAAAAAAAACAATGAAAAAGGAATTAACGAAGATTATGATAATGATGCAGAAGCCTCCAATGCATTGTCCTTATCGTCTGCTCTACTACCCCCACCACCTCATTTGACTCACAAGGAAACCACCTAAGGTTCCCGCCTCCGATTTTCCTGAAATTTTGATATTCTGTAGAGGATCAAAAAATAAGAGACACGTCTTTTTTATCGGCCTATCCTATATTAAAGAGGTCAAAACCGCCCCCAAAGTTTACTCCCGAAATCGGATATTTTAAATATCTTATATAATTAATATTTGAAATGAAACAAATTGAAAAATACTTCTGTTTGATGACCCAAGTAGCAACTATAGTTTAGTTTCCTAGGGTAGCAACTACCACCCTTTATTTTAGCAGAATCTTATTTTGTAAACTATTTATGTATATCATATTTGCATTAAAATTTATAAATCTAAATAAAAATCATTTTTGGTCTTAAAATAAAATATTAAAGTTGACGTGTTTCAGGGTGTTTGCAAATAAAAGCGTTATTAGGGGTGAACAACCCCTTACGCACAGAACACTTTCGAACCGTTAGAATAAATACTTTGTGAAATTATAAAATGCATTATTTATTGCTTCTTCCTAGAGGAAGCTTTGTAATAGTAAAATTTTGAGTTTCGTCAAAACTTCTAGAAAATACTTTTTGGTGTGTTAAAAGTTCAAATCGAGTGTTTTTAGAAAATGTCCGTCTGGGCGTGCGTGCGTGTGTGTGTGCGTATGGATGTGTGTGTGTATGTATACCGTAATATTTCTGGAACTACTTCGTCAATATCAATAAAATTTGACATGCATATCTATTTTGCGATTCTGAATTCGGGAAAAAGTTATTTTTTATTTTCTTAACTATTGTTTTGCAATTTTTTGATTTTTGAAAAACATTATTTTGCGTTTTCTTTGTTCGAACCTCGGGGTCGACCGCTTTGTTAGGCAGATAAAATGAAAAAGGTGATTTCTTTTAAAAAATTCATATTCCTGAAACTGAACATCATAACCTCACGAAAAAAATCATGTCGATGGGTCACGTGCCAAACTATATCCCATTAAAATTTAAAGTGATTTGACCACTTATTTTTCCAATAATAAATCGAAAACTGAAAAAATGAGTTTTTTTTTATTCCTTGTCAAGCGATTTTCAAGTAAAGGGCTAAAATGTAAAAACCGATTTTTCTCAAAACTTTTGTTTCCTCTTATAGGGGTGTCGTTGCACGACGTTAAAGTCCCTCCCTATGAATTGATGTCATACTGATATATTCTGTGAAAAAAAAATAACAGCAGCGTTCGTACTCTAGAATAAAAAAACAGAGGAGTTTGCAAACTTTTGGACAATGAACCATCCAAAACTTATATAATAAATTATGTATCAAAAACCGCCTCAAACATTAGCAGGCAGATTATACTGCATATTAAAACAATATTTTATTTATTAGACCTATAAATTCAGTTAGAGGAAGCTACGTGCCAATGAATTGGCAGTGGTTTTTTTATTTAGGCTAATTATTTAAAAAAAAATTTTTTTTTAATACCCAATTTCTAATCATGAGTAAAAATCACTTACCATTAAGGTGACACAACACCTTTAAATCCCGAAAATAAGAATTATGAGTAAAAATGACAAAATCAAAGTTGATGACAAAATCACTCAAAATAATTTCAATCATTTGAAATTATTTTGAGTGATATTTAGTATAAATGCTTTTAACTTTATTGTGCTAAAACTTTAATTATCCCTGCTGGCCCATAGTGGCAGTTGGTGCTATCTTTTGTAAATTTTTTTAATAGCCGTAGGATTCCAAGTGAACAAATGGTTCTTTTGGGCTCAAATTTAAGGAGGATACTTTGTACACCTGTATTTATGGTATGAATGCAGGGATTTTAATTTGAATGCTTAGAAATAATTTGGCGATGAAAAATCTAGAATTTTTAATTTTTTTTCGCTTATTATGGCATCTTTTTGTGTATAAAACATTTTCTAAACATTCAAATTAAAATCCCTGAATTCATATAAAAACTACAGGTGTACAAAGTATTCTCCTTGAATTTGAATTCAAATGAACAATTCGTTTACTTAAAATCCTACGGACAGTGAAAAAATTCCACAAAACATAGCACCGAGTTCCACAATGGGCCAGCATGGATAATTAAGCTTTTAGCACGGTAAAGTTAAAGGTATTTATACTAAACATCACTCAAAATATTTTCAAATTATTTACTTTAATTTTGTCATTTTTACTAATAATTCTTTTTTCAGGATTTAAAGATTTCGTGTCCCCTTAATTCAACAATTATGTTATTGTAACGTTCTAAATTTAGAAAGTCAAGTGCAAGGCAAACGTTGCAGAGTGGATAGAGCTTACTATGCATGATATTTACAGCTATATGTGCGAGCCTATTTTGAACTTGGTGGCTTTGGCCGGTAGTAGGGGTTATTGCATACCATGTGACAAAAAAGTAACAAAAAAAAAATAAGAACAAGTCTCGCAGTTGCCTGCATAAACCGCCTTATGAACGCGACCAAGAAGACAGACATGTAGTGTGTCCACACTGTAATAGAATCTTTTTCGGTCAGATGTGTCTTTCGAATAATCTAAAGTCAGGGTCGTTCGACCAGAATCATACAGTACGCGCGAGCTTGAAAATTTGTACAAGGTGTTGTAGAACGATGAGAGCTACCACTAGCAATAACACAGCTTCTCATATTTGCGATACAGTCTTTTGTAAAATTTGTAAGTTGATGCAGCCAATCGGTCATCTTTGTTTTATGCGCCCTGTCGCTGAACCGCACATCACTATTTTACGACTTTATACTTTTTTATGATATCGAAACACAACAGTCAGAGGCCGTATTGGGTAATGATAAATACATATACACGCTGTCAATCTGTGTGTAGTATATCATTAATGTAGTGCATGTCTGGATAACGAAAATATTTGTGAGTCGTTTAATTTTTGCGGGGTGCGAGAACATGAGTTCCCTACTGAAAAAACTTCAGTGAAAATCAGATGATTTCCAGGTGATTTTCAAGGGAAAAGCGTGCCAATTTCGTATTTGATTAGCAGATGATTTTCAGGTGAAAAGCATGTAACCTTTTATTACTTTAAAATATTATGTTTTGGATTTATATTTGCTATAATTTAATAAACATTTTAAACATTATTATTATTATTATTATTATTATAATGGTTATAATGCTAGATTGTTCCCGTTTGCTATTTCGAAATAATTATTCAAAAATACTGTTGATATTTAGTGATAAATTTTATCATTGGCAAAGATTAATAGAATCTTTTTGAATATTATTTATATTATTATTTATATATTTTTAAAATTGTAAATTGCTGATTTTAATAACTTTTTAATAAGTGTACAATAATAAAAATTTTAATTGATAGAGAGAGAAAACCAGTATCAGGAAGTTTATTTGTGTTTAGGGAGTACTAAATAAGTATTTGGTAAATTTGTATGTTTTTTATTACAAAATATCCCTAGTGGAAAAAAAATGTAATAAATTGTACTAAATTATAATAAAACGTAAAAAATGCAAGAAAATGTAAGAAACTGTACCTTTTTGTTGGGTTTCGGACCTTTTTTCTCATACGTTGTTGTACACTTTCTTACATTTTCAGATTTTATTACATTACATTACATTTTATTACATGATCCGTTTTATTACATATATTACTTTATCGCCTAATATAGTCAATATATTTTTTAATTATTAATTTTATAATAAAATGTAACAATGCATAAGAAATTGTAAGAAAAAGCAAAAGGATGTAAGCAGAAGTAAGAAAATAAAAATGTCGTCATTTTCTTATATAATATTACGCTTACAGACAATTTTTTACATTTTGTTATACTTTTTTACGTATTGTTACATTTGTCGTTTCAAAAAAGAAACCCCCATGAAATCCTGAATCAATATATTTGTAATAAAGTCCCAGAGCTGAAAAAATTTAAAGTTCCGTGGGAATAAATTTACTTGTAGAATCGTGTTTTTTATGCGTTTTAGACGATTTTGAATCGTTCTGCATATTTGCTAAATGTACATTTTGAAAGTTTTTATTCATAAAAAATGTACTTATAATGAACTATATACATCTAATTTCTATACAAATATTTTACAAATTGTGTAGAAACGTGTTACTATAACAATTTTTACTCAACTGTCTTGGTTCACACTTTCGCAGTGGTCTCTATGGCTGTAACGGCTTAAAAATCACATGAGTACTGATATGAGAAAAATGAATTTATTAGCTAAGATAAAAACCACTTAATTTATTGTATTATTAAGTTGAAACAAACCTACATGAAAATTTTCAGTCCTCCAACTGTGATAGGTTTCGAGTAACTTCAAAAACAATATTCGTTATCAACCTCGTGTTTTTTTCTTGTCTTACAATTTGTTTTTTATGTTTCTCGAAAAATATCACAGCTACAGAGCTGAATATTTATATGTAAGGTTGTTTCAAAACTAAACAATAAATCAAGTGGTTGTTATCTTTCACATATTAGTACGCATATGATTTTTTAAGCCGCCACAGCTACAGGATCCACTGCGAAAGTGCAAACCAAAGCAGTTGAGTAAAAACTGTTATGGTAGACTGTTTCTACACAATTTGTACAACATTTGTGTAAATATTGGATGCATAATTCACTATAGTGCATATTAAACCATAATATCAAATATTCAGTATATTACCTCCGAACAGATCTTACACTGACATGTAAATATTTTTATAGAATCACGTGACTGGTTATTAATGTCACATAGAAATCGACTGTTCTTTGTAATAGAAGATAAGTATAAATTATTTTGTGCTTAGCATACATTTCTAACGTAAATTCCCAATTAAAGCTTTATTGAATTTAAAATATTTCTGATTTTCAAAATAAATGTATAAAGTAACTATGTGGTGCACTGAGTAATCAAATTAAAATTAAAGAAATTATCGTACTAATATCACATGAGAATCAACGCAAAATTATTCACTAATCTTAACGTGTGATGAAACAGTATACAATTTTTTTAACTTTACTAAAGAATAATGAAATGAGGGCAATTTTTACATGATATTTTGCGTGTCTGGTGCAAATTAAAATATAACAAATGAAACACTTTGCGAATGATTATTAGAAACTAGTGTAGTTTTCTGAGGTGTTAGTTAAATAAATGATCAAACTCACGACGGTAACTCTTGCCCAAGCAAATTCAGCATATACGTACGAAACCGTCCTCTAGATGCATAGTATCTCCAATAAGCTGAAATAAACAAAAGCTTGCTTAAACACAAAGCAACAAGCTCTTTTGCCATTCAGAAGAATGAACAAAATATTATGTAAAATGAAAGGCTTATCTGATAGCAGCAACAGCTTTACACTGGGAGTTAGGGTTCTCACTATTTACTCCTTTGCAGTTCACTAAAAGAAAAACACTTGAGAAGTTGCCAGCAGTGAAGAAAATATTACAACGAACTTTTGGACTACGGGTACGAACAACAATCACCGCATTTTGTTGTCAATAACTTAGCGACGCGGGTGAGAAATTAGCCGCCACGGCAGCATAGCAGTGGATGCCATGCATGTGTGTGTGTTTGTGCTGCAGTGTCTTGGACTCTCGGTCTATGCTGCTGTGGCAGCTAACCTCTTATCCGCGTCGCGTCGCATATATTTATGATGATGTTTTTCATTTGGCTATTTATTTTCGGTACAGTTTCGATGTTGAGAGTTTTGAATCTTTAAATTTAGAAATTAATTTTAAAATCTGCCAGAGAAGGTCGGTTTGGTGTACTAATTAGTTACTATTTTATCATTGTCTTCAATCAATAGAACATCTAGAAAACTTATGGAGTTATCGATCTCAGTCTCGTGAGTAAATTGTAATCTATTGTTGTAAGAATTGAATGTTTTTAAAATTTCGTCGATTTTGTCATTCGGCACACATGTAATAATGTCGTCGACATATCGATAAAAGAATGCTGGTTTGAACGATAGTTTAGATAGGCAATCCGTTTCGAGATCATCCATGACAATGTCAGCAAAGAAACCCGAGATCGGAGAGCCCACCCGCCTTCGTTAATAAATATATACGAAAAAGAATGTCAACGTTAAAATCGAACACAATATCAAGGCAACAGATTAGCAGTAATGAAAAACGAAATATTGTAAGCCTACCCTAGATTCAAGGTTTTTACGAGCATACCAGTCATACATTCAAGACTCTCAACATCAAAACTGTACCGAAAATAAATAGCCGAATGAAAAACATCATTATAAAAGACAAAAAGATAAAGATCTAGAAAACAACGTTGTCTATGAACTTAAATCTAATGACTGATCTGCTACGTATGTAGACCAAACTAAAAGAAATGTGTGTATACGTATGAATGAACACAAAAAATCGAAAAATGCTGTAATCTCCGATCACGTCAACAATCTGAATCACACTTTCAATTTTGAAAACTACCACATTAAAGACAGAGAGATCAATTTAAATAAAAGACTAGTTTCCGAAGTGCTACACATATACCTACAAGAAAACGGTATTAATAAGAAGGAAGACACACAGAATTTAAATACAGTATACACATACCTTATACATCATCTGAAAACAAAACAAACATGAGCCAGGCTCTGACGTCAATAACGGAAGAAATTGTAAACACGGCCGCTCGGCTCTCTTCTCACTGCTCCGCGCTATATAAACACAACGAAATTTTCAACTCGCGCGAATTAGAATCGAACAGCTGAGAGAGAAACACTGTTCACCTACGTTACCCCCGCCGCGCGGTGGGGAAGCGCCTTCTCGAAAAAACTTTGTACCGATCTTCTCCATACTGTACATATATTGTTATACAACAAGTTTTTAATAAAATTTTTTCACATCAGTCTCCTGATGAGGGCGGCACTGTCCGTCGAAACGTCGAGAAGAAAAGAGAAAATGTCTTAAAGTTTTTTCTCTCCTTTCTAGTGAGATTTATCAATAGGGAAGAGAATCATACCGTTATAGATACTACGGATATTAAAAGTATTTGTATTTTCATAAAAGTTCTTCGAAATATGTACATCTTGCCATTACCAAATATGTTACATTACTAATATTAAAAGAACATTGTATATAGATGAAATATATTTTGTAATAAAAAACATACAAATTTACCAAATACTTATTTAGTACTCCCTAAACACAAATAAACTTCCTGATACTGGTTTTCTCTTTCTATCAATTAAAATTTTTATTATTATTGTACACTTATTGAAAAGTTATTAAAATCAGCAATTCACAATTTTAAAAAAATATAAATAATATTCAAAAAGATTCTATTAATCTTTGCCAACGATAAAATTTACCAATAAATATAAACAGTATTTTTGAACAATTATTTCAGAATAGCAAACGGGAACAATCTAGCATTATAACTATTATAATAAAAATAATAATAATAATAATAGTAATGTTTAAAATGTTTATTAAATTATAGCAAATATAAATCCAAAATATAATATGTGGCTGCCGCGCCACACGCTTTTGCCAGCACACTCGACACACACGCACAGACGCATACACACACACACACGCGCCCGCGCACACGCAGACATACACACGAATAGCTCTACCCAGATTAGTACTCATCGGATTCGTTCTCCGCGTCGGGGAGACAATAAAGCGTTCGAGACACGCTCGGACGTTTTATTGTAGCCGCCCGCATCTCGATACCTGCGACCTACGCTAGATTGCGCCCGGGTTTTTCCTGGCTCAGTATAACTATAAACTGCTAGAGCCGCGGATGCGCGCCGACGCTGGAGGATCACCGACGCAATACAACAGCAAACAACGGGCCGCTTGGGCCAGCCGACCCCGCCGCTGACGCGCTGCCCGGGCTGCTCACGCTCCGTCCCTGCCGATCCGATAGGTTCATCGGTACAGGAGGCAGAGCTGACGAAATCTTCGACGGCCGATGTCGGAGGACAGAAATCAGTTGTTACATCCTGACTATCCTAAATTGAATAGATAGGAACGTAATGATATGTGTAGTGGCGAGTGTCACGGAATGGGTGGGTGCTCCCAGAGAGCACTTGGAGGCGCAGAAAAGAAGGAGGCAGATGTGAAGAGCAAGCTCGTGTATTAGTTCCAAAAAGGAAGCTCTGTCCAGTTCGGAAGTCGCCGGTGATCTACCCGCTCTGTCGTCGACGCGACTCGTCGACGGCGAGCGGTCGCGCGGGTGGAGATGCATACCTTGCATTTCTGCACGCGCGAGTTCTCAGGTGGCGGCTTACCTAGCTGACGATGCACCTGCATCGTCGGTGGTGCTACCGGATGTGCCGACGGAGAGCCTGGTGCTCGTCCGTGACACGTCCGAGGTCGCGCGGGCTGACGTCCTCGTTGCCCAGAAAAAAACAGTTACTGATTGCCGCACCTGGGAGCGCTTGTGTGAGTTTGTGTTTGTGAGAGTGAGTGTGTCTGATTGAAAAAATGTTTTCTCTTTTAAATTTCTTTTGTCCGTGATGCCAGTGGGGGTGACCCCAAGCAAGAGGTTTGCGCATTGGATTCTTCTCCAAATTCCAATTTACTATTGTGCTATTATTATTTTTTTTTTTTAGTGTAAATGTGAATTTCGGTGTGTGTGTGTGTGTGTGTGTGAGCGTATTATGTGTCGCGGATGTTGTGATTAGCAGCCGCTGCTCCAGTACATTTTTTTTTTGGGGAACAGAGCTCCTTACATACAAATATTTCTTAAAATTAGACATACATAATTATTAATTTCATTAAAAATTGGTATAACGATATTTTATAATATGATTATTATGTTGTAATAAGTATAGCTGAAAAGAAAAATTAATTATGTGGCGCTTGGCGTTATTAATGATTATAGGCGCTATTTGCGGCTTGGCTGATATGGCCTAAGCGCAACTTATATCTATATATTCCCATTTGATTAACATTATGCATATAAATATATAATAAAAGTATTTTTTTTTACGTGGCATTTGGAACTCGAAAGTTCATCGCCTTATCCACGCAAGCCTTCCACGCTGCCCTATCTTGTGTCAACCCCACCCATGATGCACCTCTCCGATCGACACCCACCCGTCCTATTTCTACTAGATCCGCTTTTACGTTGTCCTCCCATCTACGTCTAGGTCTACCTAGAGGTCGCGTTACCATCGGCCCGCCCTTCATGACACGCGCTGCCGTACGGTCGTCTCCCATTCTCGCTACGTGCCCTGCCCATCCCAATCTGCGCGATTTTATTATTCTGTTAATATTTGGTGACGCGTACAGATTGTGTAACTCATCATTGTGTAATCACCTCCATTCCCCGGTTTCCTCGTCTTTCTTCGGCCCGTATATTTTTCACAAGACTTTATTTTCAAATACCCTAAAACGGTTGTCCGCCTGCTTAATGAGAGCCCACGTTTCGCACCCGTACAGAACCACCGGCAGTATTATTGTCCTGTATATTACTATTTTAACGTTTTTAGACAACAGCCTCGACTTAAGTAAATTACTCACGGCGTAGAAGCAAGCATTACCCGAATGGAGTCTCTTGTTTATTTCGACATTAATCTCGTTTCTATCATTTATGGTCGTACCCAGATACCTGAATTCGCTAACCTTTTCAAAAGTAAAATCCCCAACTCTGAGATCTCCCTCCCCTCTGCAGATGCCTAGTTTATCCACAATGATGTACTTTGTTTTTGATTCACTAACTTCTAACCCTGTATACTCTGCCGCTTTTATGAGGATTTCCGCATTTCTTGCTACCGTTTCCCTACTGGATCCCCCAGTATATCCAAGTCATCTGCGTAGCCTAGTATCTGTGTTGTTCCATTAAGCGTTGCGCCCAGCTGGCTAACCTGCATTTTTCTAAAGACATACTCTAACGTTAAGTTGAACAGCACCGTAGAGAGCCCATCCCCTTGTTTTAAACCATCGCGTATCGTGAAGGGTTCTGATATATTACCGCCTACTCGGACCTTTCCCGTGCTTCCGTTCAGACATATTTGAATCAATCTCACGAGTTTTTTCGGTACACCGAGAAGTACTAGAATTTGATACATTTTGCTTCGCTTAATAGAGTCGTACGCTTTTTTAAAATCTATAAATAGTTGGTGTATGGTTTCGCAAAATTCCCACTTTTTCTTTAACAACTGTCTTATGGTAAACATTTGATCGCTCGTCGATCTGTTGCGCCGAAATCCGCACTGATAATCTCCTACTATATCTTCCGCGAATGGAGTGAGTCTAGCTTGTATTACGTTTGACAGAACTTTGTAGCACGTTGCTAAAAGTGAGATACCCCCTATAGTTATTGCAGTCTGTCTTATCCCCGTTTTTAAAAATCGGTATAATGGTAGATTCCTTCCAATTTTCGGGTATTGTTTCATTTTTCCAGATGGCAGATACTAGTTTATAGATTTTGAAAGTGAGCTCGACGCCCCCATATTTGAGTAACTCAGCTGGTATAGAGTCATTTCCCGCGGCTTTGTTGTTTTTTAGTTTTTTAATCGCGGCCTCTACTTCTTGGTAGCTTGGTTCCTCCACGTGGAGTTCAGCAGTGTGAATTTCGTCCCCTAATTCTTCGCTATTTTCGTGCACGTTTAATAATTTATCGAAATAATTTTCCGCAGCGACAGTTATTCATTGTCATTTGTTACGAGGTCCCCGTTTTCGTCCTTGATCAATTGCACTCTACTCCTAAAACCCTTTCTGATGGCGTTCATCCCTCTGTACATTTCGCGTGGGTTATTTTCCTTACTGTTAGTTTCTATTCTCCTAATAAGATTCTTTTGATACTCCCGCTTCTTATTTCTGTAGATCGCGCTCGTCTGTTTACTTACGTTAGAATACTCTTCTACGGTCCTATCGCTTCTATTTTGTAAGCTATTTAATTTAGCCTTTTTGCGCCTTTCAAACCAGAGTTCGCACTCTTCGTCAAACCATGGTTTGCTCTTTGGCTTTTTCTTTTTACCCAGTACTTTGTTCGCGGCCTCTTTTACCGTTTTTTCGATGTCCCCCCATAAGCTATTCGGTTCGTCGTTCCCCTCCGGCGATGTGTTTGCTTCTTCAAGTGCCTGAAACCTGTTATTAATTTCTATCTGGTACCTAATTCGCTCTGTTCTATCTCGTAGCTTCTCAATATCGAAGCTTTCTACCTTGTTTGCTCGCTTACTATTTTGATTCGCTACTAGTCTAGCTCTTAATTTAGCTACTACTAGGAAGTGGTCCGAGTCGCTATCTGCCCCTCTGTAAACCCTTACGTCGAGAACGTTAGTATGACATCTTTTTTCAATGAGGAAATGATCAATTTGGTTCTGCGTGGCCCCGTCCGGCGATGTCCACGTTGCCTTGTGTATGTCCTTGTGCTTATAACACGTAGTTTTGATTATAAGATCTTTTGCCGCCGCGAAATTTATGACCCTAATACCGTTATCATTGCTGGCTTCGTGCAGGCTTTCCTTCCATATAGTAGGCCTAAACATTTCCTCCCTACCTATTTTAGCATTGAAATCGCCTAATACTATTCTTGTGTCGTAAGACGCGAACTGGTCAATTACCTGCTCTAAAGTTTCGTAATAGAGATCCTTAGCTTCTTCTTCTTTGTCCTCCGTAGGACAGTGCACATTAATAAATACATATCTATACCATTCACCTTCGATAATGATGTACGAGAGCCTCTCATTGACGGATTTGAAACTTTTAACCGAATGTATGATGCTTTTGCTTACGAGAAATCCGGTGCCTAGAGATCCCCCACTACAGGTACGTGAAGTTACCCGATGCTAGTACTCCGCCATCTGGCCACCGCGATTCCTGTATTGCTACCAAATCTAGATTGTACCTATCAGCTTCCTTCCTACGAGTACTTTAAACGCGCCTGCTCTGTATAGACTGCGAACATTCCAAGTTCCGACCCTTAAGTCCCTTTTGGTTCGGATTTTATTTTTTTGAGCCATGATAGTATGTTAAACCCGCGGACATTCTGGAGGCGTTGGAAACAACCTTTCGGGTGCCTGCCTACCTCGTGCGAGTTGTAAAAGACTATTTACGTGACCCGTACCTGACGTATGAGACATCGGACGGTACTCGACGAAGAAAGTTGACAGCAGGAGTAGCACAGGGCTCAATCCTGGGTCCTGACTTCTGGAATATACTGTACGACGGACTGTTAAGACTAGATATACCGGACGACTGCACGGAACACGGAGTGTTTTGGAGTGGCTAAGAGATTGTGCATTAACTGAGTCAGCTCTAAGACAAAGGTTGGCGCATAGGTGATTAGGTTAGGCTCTTGATGCTCGATTGCTGCGATGGTCAAGTAGCCAATTTTGTAAAAGAGCAAAAAAATTTGGATTGGGGATGTTGGAGCCATGCTGATTGGTCGACATGTTCTGGTTTTCCTAATCTTAAAAATATTTTGGATCATAAATAATAAGTACATACACTCATTTATCGCACATAAACGCGGTTCTCTAAGGTGCGTATTATAAATCTATATATTTACAAGCGCCTTATTATGCACACCAATGTATGTAATTTAGACAAACAATGCGAACTACGGCGCAAGGTGGAGGCGACGATGAAAGTGAGAATCAGTAAGATGACCGACACTTTTTCATACAATATTTTATGTTGTACAGTTCTTTTAATAATTAAATCACTAAAAACTCTGTGTTTCGAGGTCACTAACACAATAAGAAACAATAATCAATTTGATTTTTATTGATTTGAAGTATATTGAAAGCATATAATAAGAACTACTTGTAAGGTGAGGTCACAATCAGTAAAATTTGCTCTGACAGCCACTTGACTAAGAATGACTAATTCCTTCTTTTGACGAATGCGAGCAATTTTTATTATAAACTCTATCAAAACAAAAAATAATTATTGAAGTGTAGGAGCATTAGTTTGTAAGCGCAACGTTTCAATATGGAACAGAAATGGTTTTGCTATATACATATAAATACTTATATACATTAGAAAATAAGATGAGAATTTGTTATATATCAATTTTTTGCTGATAGGTCTCTAGGCCTTAATATGATTAATTAAAAATTTATATGTTTAAGTAGTTTTTAAAACAAAAGTTTTTTAATATGCATGGCGGCTCGAAGGATCAAGATCTAACCTAAAGAGCGGGCATTTAAGTACATCAATTTAGTCACTACGAATCTATTTTTATTTCAAAGCATTGTCTTTCTTATTTATCCGTATTATGATTTTGGAGAAAATAAAAGGAGTTATGTTATGTATTTAAATTTATGTGCGTTTATACATCTATTAATCTATACATATTTCCATCCTTTGTGTCGCTATATTGATTTCGTGAGCTTCCAATTGTTTAAATGTATCATTAATGAAACCGAATTTACAAAACAATATCACTTAAAAAATATTGGAGTAAAAATCGTAACTCATGTACTTTGGTGTAAGATATAACCTTAAGTTTTCGAAAAAATATTGACAAAAAATAAATAGTATAAAGCTAATGAGCAGCTACAAGTAAACATTTAAGAAGTATATTTAACTTGCAAAGATCGATAAATTTATATAAAAATAAGAATTAAGATAACAAGAAAATCAGTCCGGATCCAAATTTTGGATATGATTGATGCCTTCTTTCTTTAATCAACTTGGTCTGTAAAATAGGTAGGAAACAAAAATTTTTGTTTTCAATAATTAAGTTTTTTTTCAAAAAATAATTAGTGAAATAACTTGATATTCACGCAGTAAGTATTATTTATCAATCATGATTTTTGCAGAACTTATACAGTGTATTGATCGAGTTATAACGGTTTAAAAAAAATTTACTTTGGTGCATAACAAAAGAACAATGAACAGTAATCTAAATTATCTGCGGTGTAAAGATAGGAAATATTATTCACTTTTAGGTACACATTTACTATTTTTATTAACTCTTTCTATAAAATTATCACAAAAGACTAAATTAAAGAATCGCTATGAAACTAAAACACATTAATAAAATGAAAAACAGATTTTTTTCCTCATCATGCTGCGTAAAAACATAAAGATCAGTCATTAACATATATAAGAGGCCATAGGTCATACAGCAACGCCGCAATGGTTATTATAAGAAAAAGTGGCGGACCAGATTTATTTATAATTGTAACATATAATAGAAAATGGGAAGAATCAAAATTAATTTTAAACCGATTTCCGAAAAAATGGAAAAAAAAATTTTCAAATTCCATTAGCAGTAGAAGTTTGGCGTTAATTCAGTACTTTTACTTTTTTTCTCTATTCCAACAAACAATAAATTCTTGACATTTTTATGATCTACAAATTTTATATAATACAATAAGATCGTTCTTAACCAACCAGAACGTAATCATCAGATCATGAAAATAACATTTTAAAAATAAAAATCACACAAAAACTAAAATGGGGGGTTGGCGAGCAAAGCGAGCAGGGGGGCGAAGCCCCACTAGTATGTATATATATTTATATTTATATTTATATTTATATTCATATATTACAACGACCGAAAATTCATAGATTTTAATTTTGGGGCCCGCGCCCGACCAGATACGTTATTTTCTAATGCTCGCGGTACCTCAGTAGTAACTACGCACCTTGCACTTACGTGACCTACGTATACATGCGACGCAACGACGCTACACGTAGCAGTCTATGTTGAGTCTGTGGAAGTGGAGACACAACGCACGCACATATGCCGGAGTTTTGCATGTATGGGTAGGAGCAACGGCGAAAGGTATGCGCGACTTACATTATTGAATATGAAAATCGGCTACTGAGTTTATTCCAAAACTCGAGCCACCTAACTTTTGCCAGTCAGTCGTATCGCGATCGAAATCATCTTGTTCTAAACTCTCAAACTGCAAACATGTAACTTATCCATAATCACGTGAAGCCGTCTCTACGCAACAAATTCTCGAGGTCCTATCCGAAGCTATCTGTATTCCAGAGAGTAACGGCAAGGAGTGGCCTTGTCTCATTTTAAATTTCAGTTTTCTTTCAAACAGTCGACTATAGCCTCCCATGAACTACAGGCTTAACATTGTTGCTAAGGAATGATTCATGATATGTTTAAATGAGATTATTCAATTCACGTCAAATTCTAAAATTTACTTTCCTTGATCATACGTTTACTTGTATAAATTTGACTATTATTTTGTTCGGTTTTTATATGACAAAATATAATCTTTGATTTAGATAGAACTAAATATCTCCTAGAAACTTGTGAGGCGCATTCAAAGATATTGTTCTCAATTCAACATTCTGTTATATTAATTGACAATATATTCTTTCTTTTACTACCACTTTAAGGTTGTTGCGTTTAAAGTCATTTACCTACCCAAATGCTACACAAGCGAGGCATTTGCTGCTAGTTGTTATAGTAAATAAAAGTCAAAGAGCATGTTTGATGGGCAGATACCTAATGAGTAAATTGGGATTCAAAGTAAGTAGAATTAATGAGTTAAAGTTATCAACAAAGAATCTTGATTCTATTTTTTTTAAATATCCAGAAGTTTTTCATGAACAATTGGGGAAGTTTAACGGTAGTAAAAACCATTTAGATATGAAATAAAATGTAAAACCTATTTTTGGAAAACCGCATACAATTCCATTTGCCTTTGGAAAACAAATGACGAAAATGAAAGCGTTGGCTAGACAGTATTTCTGGTGGCCAAATTCGGACAAAGATTCAAAATTATACGCAAAGAAATGCGACGCTTGTAATAAAGTTCAAAGTAATCCAAACAAATCAGAGCTTATGAAGTATGATCAATGTAACGAGCGAATTCACATTGATTTCTTGGGTCCGCTAAAAGGTAAAACTTATTTAATTATTGTAAATGCTTATTCTAAATGGCCCAAGGTGTACTGTATGAATAAAATAGATTCAGAAAATAATGTAAGTAAGCTAATAGATTATTGTGCAAGGTATGGGTTACCAAAAAAAATTACTTATCTTTAATGTTGGTAAGGGTTTTTGGCTCATTAGAATGTTTTCTGAGCTAAACTATGATTTCCAACAAAAATATTAGTGAAAAGGCTGCTTATTTTTATAATATGCTAGTGTTTAATCCACAAATGCTAAAATCACGTTTTTCTTCTTCAGCCCGAAATGTGAAAGGACATTTAAGTTAGTCGCAAGAAGTGTTAGGATCGTGAAGTTGGCCACAAAGCTATGTACAGATGAGAATAGCTTTCTCAAGAAAATATATATTACGATATTTAGAATTAAGAGGTTGCCGGTGCATACTCTGCGTTCCGAAGCTGTAACAGTAAATAGCTTGCCAGGGTAGCCGATGACAAGGTTCAGGTTGTTTTCAATGTCTTGATATAAAAATCATTCAAGTACGGTGTCTAGGTTACAGGATGGCTGATGACGAGGTCTAGGTGTTGCGCTTCATGGTTTTTGGTGTCTAGGTGTAAAAATCATTCAAGGGCGGTGTCTAGGTGTACAGGGTGGCCGATGACGAGGTCTAGGTGGAGCGCTCCGTGGTTTTTGGTGTATAGGTGTAGAAATAATTCGAGATATCAGTACGAGATAATTTCTACGTAACTTGCTATGCCCGTTTCATTTTGTTTATTGGTAAACAACTAAAATTTTCTTTTTATATATTAGAACGGCATACAAACACCATAAGTACAATGAAACGGGCATGGCAAGTTACGTAGTAATTATCTTGAGAGTTGTTCCTTGCTTCATTACGATTAAATATAATAAACTTGACTTTGTTTGATTGATCTCAGTTCTTTTCTATCTGTAATTTCGTTGCGGAATATATCAAACTCGCCTAACCTTTTACTTTTTTAAAAGTTATGAATTTACGCATAAGTTTGAACCGTCGTGTTAACGATGAAATTTTAAGAAAAGTTCTAAAAAGAACAAGTTTAAATGATATACCGAATATCACTGTTAGACTATTTTACACAAAATTTCAATCAATTATGATATAACGGAAAAAAATGTAACGGTTCAGCTTTCCCCAGGATGCTGGACAGTCAGTCGGTTCCAGGATCTGGATTGGGGGAAGGGGCAATAAAAGAGTCTGTTCTTATGTTTTTAATGTTAACAAAATATATTTCCTTAAGTAGATAACAGTAATTGGGAATCAGTTGTTAAATCCCATCTGAAACAGAAATCAATTACGCGTTTGGTTAAGAATATTTCGCTATTACAAATGGAATTGTTTAAACTAGCGCTGTTAACAATTTACGAAAATATCTACGCGATTTCGTTATAACAATGAGTCTGTGGTTACGGCTACGGTGTTTCGGTACGGTGACGGTATGGCGGATCGGTGATGGGTTTGAAGGTTAGGATTTCATTCGGTACGGTGGAGTCGTGTGCGCGCGGCTTCACAAATCTTCGTCGCTCGTCTCGTTCCTCCCTTTATCCTGTGTGCGCACAGTGATAAAGCGAGTCGTGAGATGTCGGCGTACAACTGGTTTTGATGGTGAGGATTGCTCTGGTGGTACCGGGTATCGTCACGTGTGCTCACGTAGACGAGGCTCGATATCGCTCTAGTGCTCCGGGTTACCACGTGTGCTCACGTCGTCAATTCGGAGTGTCGGGTTTCGGAGTGTCCTACCAAATGGTCACGTGTGCTCACGAGACGATTTCGTGTCGGTGTAGATCTCTCGCTGTTCCCTGTAGTAACGTGTGTACTACCCGGAGTGAAGCTCGAGGAGAACTGTCTACCGTGTCGCGCGGTCCGCCTTATAAAGGCGCGCGGTGTGGATACGTATGAGCGCGTACGCCGCTCGCGCCACCTGGCGCGTCGTTGCTAAGAAGTTTGTCGGTTGTCGCGCTCCGCGCTCGTGCGAACTCGCCTTGCGGTTGTTGCGCGCGCACGCTCGCTTCGCTTCTTGCGGACCCGCCTTGTGTATGTTGCGCGCGCGCGCCCATTTCTCGTCGTGCGTATTCGCTCGCTGCGCATGTTATGTTTATTACGACCGCCATCATGTGTATTTATATGTGCGAGACGCGTGTCGCGTAAAATCTCCCCCCTTCTTTCGGAGCGCGAAATTACGTGTAACAAAAATTTCACGCTCTAAACAAAACAATGTCGGCAAAGAAAACTTCGCGTTTAAAACTATAAATTAGACTCACGTCGGTGGTTCTGGCCTCGCCCATATGTCTCACGCACGACGTATTTTTTTACGCCGATTGACGCGTGGTGGTGGTGGTGGTTGTGGGGGCGTGACGACTGGTGGTGTTTTAGGCGGCGGCGGATGGCGTTTCGGAGACGGTGGTGTTGATGTTAAGTCCACCGTCGCTATAAGTGTGCCTTGTCGTGGGCCCCGACGGCTCTTCCGTGTTGTTGTGCGTCGCGTCGAACCCTTTGGAATCGTCCTCTTCACTGCAGGTGCCGGTTTCAGGTGCAGCAGGGGAGACAGTACGATGTTGCTGATTATCCGCGGCTTTGCTCTTGTTGTCCGCGGATTGTCCCCCCGCTGACACCTGCACCGGCTCCGGTGCCGGTGTTGGTTGCAGACGCGGCGGGATCGGAGATGGAGTATAGTCCGGCGCTGATACGGGCTCGCCCGGACTATACTCCAATGTATTTGCCGGGAGATCGGCCTCCAGGAGTGCCAGAATCTCGTCTAACGTTTCAATATCGTAGCTATCCATTATACTGCCGCTGCGCCCTTTTTCGTCTCTATTTATAATCTAGCTACGTGTTCATGTGTGCATTTGTGATACATTCTCGAAATTTCGCATGTTTACATTTTCTCCGCGCGCGACAATTCCTTCGTATTGTTGTGTATTTACTTCTACAGGGAAAATCTCCCGCTTCTTCGGCGATTTGTTTTGATCGTGCTCGGCGCGGTGGTTTCGGGTTTTATGTAGCGGTTGTGTTTACAGACCTAAGGTCCGTGCGCATAGGTGTCGAACTAGCCTAGTGATATTTTCGGCTAAGTCTACAATAAGCTTGATTAGTCGCAAACTACTGGTTTACGCTGAATATTTATTTAAATTCTACCTAATCGTTTATTGTCGCTTTAATCTAACTTACAACTAAAATACAATATTTTAATTTTATTATATGAACTAAATTTCTACCTTCCTCTTCTTCGGAGCTACTTCCGATTCCTTCGTCGGTGTTGCGCCATCGTAATCGTTGTGCCTGTTGCCTGTTGAATTTTCGCCTCTGGTTCTTTTTTCCTCGGTTGACTGGGCTCATAAAGATTCGTGCATGTACGGATCCTAGGATATTCATGCCTATAATCCAGTGTGGCTGTTGTTCCTCTACTTCTGCCCAAGGACTCGTCAGCGAGAAGCCCTTTATCTGTGTTTGTACTAGTAGAGTCTTTCGGATGTTGCTGCTGGAATGGCTGGTGAAACGAAGCTCGACTGTTGATTCTGCTGTTAATGCTTCTGCCTAAACAATACTCCGCGGCTTCTGAGCTTAGAGTGGAAATCCGGGCTCCGGTGTCGATGACGGCGATAAACTCTTGACCGTATACCGATATCTCCACTGACATCGGTGTTGCTCTCACGAGGGCGCTTCTTACTACCTGGTTGTCCATCCTGTCTCTTGACCGTAAGTGGCTTTGAGTATTTTGGGGCTAGCTTGGCATTTCGTGCGTCGGCCTTACTCGACAAAGTTACCAACTTTCTGACTACCTTGTCACCGATATTCGGCTTCCATTCCCGTCGCCGAAGGATATAATGCTTCTGCTGCTTTTCGAATTAACGGGCCATTTGCGCCTTTGCTAATTCAATGGCATCCTTTATGTGCCGAATTCTACTGGATAACGGTGTAGTATGCTGCGATCCCACTTTCTGGTGAAAACTACCTGGCGTTCTAAACTCTCTTCCCGTGTTCAAGTATGTCGGAGTGTAGCCGGTGGCTGTACTGCTTACGGTATTGTAGGGAAATTCTAGTTCGCGTAAATTTTCATCCCGTTTCTTCTAGTGTTTGCTTACATATTGTGCGATTATTCTTTTAACCACCCTGTTGGTCTGTTCTACCGGGTTTCATTGCGGACTGTACGGTGGGGTTTTCCGGTGATTTACCCCATTTTCTTTCAGAAATTATTCAAATTCCCTGCTGACAAATTGCCGACCATTGTCGCTGACTAGCGTGTTGGGACAACCATGGCGCAGGAAAATTTTTTCCTTCGCGTGACGGATCATGGCCTTGCTATCTGCTTTCTTAAGTGCTGCTAGCTCCACCCACTTCGTAAATCTGTCCTGCATTACTAGTAGCCATATGCTTGGCAATTTATGCAGCTACGTACATACTTAGCTCCCTCTTGTAGCATACCTGGCCAGTAGTATCTCCGGGCCAGCCGCTGTAGTGTTTTGGCCACTCCCAGATGCCCTGCGGTTAGATCGTCATGGCATTCTTTTAACACTTCGATTCTCTTTTTGGTGGGTATGCAGATTTCCCAGTCTTCGGTCGCGTCAGTGTCGTTAAAATCCAACGTATGTAGGATATGGCGGTACAATGCTCCATTTTTGATGCAGTATTCTGGATAACTTTTTGGATCCTGCCGGACGGCAGTCACTTTCTTTGTGTACCATGTGCAGTTCGGTTTAATATCGATGTTGCATACAGCTACTGGTTGTCTGGATAGAGCATCTGCGACGGTATTATCCTTGCCTCTCCGGTATTTGACCTCGTAATCCCACTGTGCTAATTCCATCGCCTATCGGGCTAATCTACCGGACGGGTTGTCAATCTTTTCGAGCCACTTAAGAGACTGGTGATCTGTCAGGATAACAAAATGATAGCCCTCGAGATATTCTCGGAACTTCCAAATTCCCCATTTTATTGCGAGACACTCCTTTTCTGTTGCTGAGTAGTTCCGTTCAGCCTGGTTTAACGATCGGCTGGCATAGGCAATCACCCGTTCTTTTCCTTCCTCTTCTTGATTTAGGACTGCTCCCAATCCTTCGTTGCTGGCATCGGTTTGTAATACAAATGTCTTGGCGAAATCTGGGCATGCTAGGACCGGGGCTTGCACTAGGTCTTCCTTGAGCTTTTCGAACGCTTCTTGTTGATCGGGACTCCACTCCCATTTTACTTTCTTCTTTAGTAGCTTGTGGCCGTTTTCTTTGCTACCAGCGGAATGAACCTTCTGTACCATGATATTAATCCTGAAAACCGGCGTAATTCTTTGAGGTTCGTTGGTGGTTGTAGATCGGTGATTGCCCTCACCTTCTCTGGGTCTGTGTGTAGTCCTTCCTCGTCGACGACATGACCTAGGTACTTCAGCTGTTTTCTGCAAAAGTGACTTTTCTCCCAATTCGGCTTCAGCTTGGCGTCTCGTAATCGGCGGAGAGTTTCGCTAATCAGCTGTAAGTGCTGTTCAAAGTCCTCTGTAACGATGATTATGTCGTCGAGGTAACAGAACACATTTGGTTCTAAATCTGGTGTGATAACTGCGTTCATTAGCCGCATGTATACTGCTGGTGCCGAGTGTAAACCGAATGGAAGCACCTTGAATTGCATTAGACCTCTTCCGGGGACAGTGAAAGCGGTGTACTTCTTGCTTTCTTCTGACAGCGGGATTTGCCAGTATCCATTTTTCAGGACGATCGTGGTTAGGTACTTCGCCCCCCGGAGTTTGTTTAGCGTCGCGTAAACTTGCGGTAGCGGGTGCGCATCTTTGATGCTGATTTTGTTGATGCCCTGGAAGTTGATGCAAAAGTGCCTCTTTCCATCCTTTTTCTTGTTAAGAACTATATTGGAGCTCCAAGTGCTGTCGGATGGCTCAATCACGTCTTCTTGTAACATCTCCTCGACAGCCTCGTCGATTATCTGTTGCATGGCGGGGTTGCGTGGCCAGTAGCGTTGTTTGACTGGATTTGATTCGGTTACCTTTATGGTGTATTCGATAAGCGGTTTGGGACCCTGGATACTTCCGAAGAGTTCTTTTTCATATTGGATGAGTTCGTCCACTCGTGGCTGCTGATCTTGCGAGATTTCCTGAATGCCGACGCTGCTTATAGAGAGTACCGAGGTATTGGACCGGTTGGGTTGTAATTCCTTTCTGGCTATGATTACACAGATGTTCAGTTTGCGTAACGCATCCATCCCCAATAGCATTTCATGATGTAGCCCTTCCATGATAATAAACTTTCTCCTGAAGGTGGCGCCGAAGGTCGTCGCTTTACCTTCCACGTTGTCTGTCAGTTCGGTGGTTGAGCCATCGGCCAGCGTGGCGATTGCCTCTTGCTTCCCATGCTGCCAACCATTGTTTCGTCCTATCATGGCGGTTTCTGGTGTTACGAACGAACTCACGGCTCCTGGGTCGACTAATGCCCGCACCGTTTCATGATTGATTTGTACGTTTACGAGGTATCGGCAGTCTTGGGGCGGTCTCCCGCTATTGCTGAGCCGCCCCTTGGTGCGTTTCCCGAACGATCCGGGAACCCGTGGCAATCTCTTGTGAGAATGCCGTCCTATAGAAATTACAAAGGCATCAGTGCTGAAAAACTAAACAACTACCTCAACACATGTGACTGGTCTACAATCGACACATCATCCCTTGACGCATGCATCAACACTCTCAACACCAACCTAACGAACGTCATCAATCAGCTCGCCCCATTACGGACTAAAACGCCAGGACCCACACGACACCTGTGGTTAACCTCGGCTCTTCGAGACCTTGTGACTGAGCGGGACAGACTATACATGATATTTCGCAGGACACGTCATCCTCGAGATCAACTTCTTTATACACTAGCAGTAAATAACGCACATAAACAGGTCGAGGAAGCCAAACTGAACTACTATCACTCACGACTATCAAACATAACAGACGTAGGGGAAATCTGGAGAGAACTCGAGAAACTTGGAGTCACCACCTCCAAGGAAACCACTCCATCTCGCTTCTCAACAGATGATCTTAACAGATACTTCAGCGGGATATCCAATGATCCACTCGCCCCTTCTGTCGACGAACAACTGCAATCACTCGATAGTCTGGAATATCCTGTCCACTTCAGCTTCAGTGAGATTACGGAATCGGACGTGTTGGCCGCAGTTCAGCATTTTACCTCTCAGACCAGGGGAACTGATGGCATCCCACAAGTTGTTGTCTCCAAGGCCATGCCAGTACTCGCGCCCATATTATGTCGTATCTTTAACCTGTCCTTGAGCGAGTCATGCTTCCCCTCGGACTGGAAAAGGTCACTGGTGCGTGCACTCAACAAAGTCTCCAAGTCTCCAAGTTCTCCAAAATCCACCACTGACTATCGTCCGATCTGACTCTTACGTTTTCTATCCAAGGCGCTGGAGTGGCTGGTACATAGGCAGTTTTCTCATTATCTAGAAACTAGGCTCTTCCTTGATGACCTACAGACAGGTTTTCGTACCGGTCACAGCACACAGTCCGGCTTAATAAAGCTGACTGATCATGTCAGGCTTGGAATAGACAAAAAGAAGGTCACACTTCTTCTTCTTTTTGATTTTAGCAAGGCGTTTGACACTGTGTGTCACGCCAAGCTACTTAGAAAGCTAACCTCTTTCGGCTTTTCTAAGCAGGTCATCCGATGGATTGCATTTTATCTCACGGGCAGACAGCAGGCCGTCATTGGTGACGACAATCAACTATCCTCATACCTTCCGCTCAATACGGGAGTCCCTCAAGGATCCGCACTGGGCCCTCTACTTTTTGCACTGTACGTTAATGACATAAGCCTCTGTCTGGACGTGGATATTGCACATCTGATCTATGCGAATGACCTGCAGATCTACACCCAGTGCCACCTCGAGGAGCTTGACTCCTGTTCCGACAGAATGAGAGCTAATGCCGAGAGGATAAGGTGCTGGGCTGAGCAAAACAATCTAAAACTCAATGTCCTCAAAACTAAGGCGATCGTCCTGGGCTCGCCCTACTATATCAATGCTCTATCTACAATGGCTAACACTTACATCAATATAGGGGGAGCCCGGGTCGATTTTGAATCTTCTGTGCGCAGCCTGGGGGTTGTGCTTGACTCCAAACTAGCTTGGAAAGAGCACGTAACACAAATGTGTAAGCGTGCTCACTTTCTTATGTATAGGCTATACTTTTTCTGGAAAAGCACGAACCTCGGTCTGCGCAAACACCTCGTCCAGGCCCTACTGTTCCCGATCATAGACTACTGCTCACTGGTTTACTGCAACTTGACACAAGAACTCGACATTAAACTACTAAGACTGGTTAACACAGGTATACGTTACATCTATGGTCTTAAGAGGGACGAGCACATCACGCTTTACAGGCGCGAGCTGCAATGGCTCACCACTGCCGGACGTAGGAAGTACTTTGCGGCCTGCTTCTTGAGAAAGCTCTTTAACAATGCTAAACCATCTTATTTAATTGCCTACTTTGACTTCCACGTCGCACTCCGTCCTGTGAGAGGTGAAGCGATACCACTAGACATACCTCCTTTCTCGTCAGAGGCGCTGAGGAATTAATTTCACATAATCACCGCATACCTTTGGAATTCATTACCCTCACGATTACGAGACATCATACCCATCAATCATTTCAAAAGCGAGGCTAAAACATACTTTTTTAGCCTTGAAAATTCGCAATTCGTAATCATCCTCATAGCAAACCAAGCACTTAGCTCTCATACAGTCTCATACATCACCATCATTAAACAAAACTACAAACACACACACACCTTCAAGCACACCTACACACATATCTTCAATCCAATTAAACTATAAATTATGTATCTGTATATACAAGTATTGTACAACACATTGTACAGCAAATAAAATAATCTAATCTAATCTAATCCTTTCCACATACGGAGCAGAACTTGGAGGCGCTATTGATGGCGGGTTTTCGTTCTTGCTCGTGGAGTTTGGCGACGATATCTTCGTATTCTTCTATGCGGTGTATGAGCTGAGGTACATCGGTTATCTCTTCCCGGCGCACCCGTAATTGTAACTCGGGTTTCATATTGTAATATATATTATCGAGTTGCTCTATCACCGTATATCCTCCTCTTCTTCTCATCAGGGTGGTCAATGCGTTGCAGTAAGCCCTTATATTCTCGTTCGGTTTCTGAATTCGTTCGGCGACCTGTCTGGTTAGATTCCGTCGCTCACCGCTCGATAAATAAAAATTTCTCAGCCTGCTTTCGAGCTCCTCCCAGGTTAGACAGTCGCTGGCGTAGTTGCGTCGCCATTGCAGGGCTTCTCCACGCAGCAGCTCCGGTGCACCTTCAGCAGCTGATCACTGGTGAATCCGTATGATGTCTGTAGTTCCCGGACACGTTCTAGGAAAGAGTAGACGTCTCTTTCCTCAAAATGACAGTTCCACTTGCGTATTTGGTCGAGAACTTTATTTTCCCCAGGTGATATTTCTGGTGGATCTCCGGTCGGGGTGGATGAGCGTCCGGCGTTGCGGGTTTCTTCAAGTGTTCGTTGGATCAATTCATAGCGTTCGAGCCCTAGGTCTCGTTTTAGATCAGCTTCTTCGTTATACCCATTTGGATCTTCTGTTTTCCCGATGAAATCTTGCGGGTTCTTTCGGGCATATCGAACTAGTCGTTAGCAAAGCTCTACCACGGTACCCTCATGGTTGAGGTTTCTTCCCTGCACCTCGGCGACAAGCTGCTCCTTGTTGAGACGGTAAATCCAGCTGACCCTTATCGTATAAAAAAAATCACTGGCTTTACTTCGATGCGAATTCTCGTGTAAAAAAAAAAATTTTTAGGTGAAATACTCTTAATCAGGTCCCTGTTCCAGCGCCATGTAACGGTTCAACTTTCCCCAGGATGCTGGACAGTCAGTCGGTTCCAGGATCTGGATTGGGGAAAGGGGCAATAAAAGAGTTTGTTCTTATGTTTTTAATGTTAACAAAATATATTTCCTTAAGTAGATTACAGTAATTGGGAATCATTTGTTAAATCCCGTCTGAAACAGAAATCAATTACGCGTTTGGTTAAGAATATTTCGCCATTACAAATGGAATTGTTTAAACTAGCTCTGTTAACAATTTACGAAAATATCTACGCGATTTCACTATAACAATGAGTCGGTAGTTACGGCTACGGTGTTTCGGTACAGTGACGGTATGGCGGATCAGTGATGGGTTTGAAGGTTAGGATTTCATTCGGTACGGCGGAGTCGTGTGCGCACGGCTACACCGATCCGGATGACTTGCGTAACAACGATCTCGACCGCCCTGTGTGCGCACGGCTTCACAAATCTTCGTCGCTCGTCTCGTTCCTCCCTTTATCCTGTGTGCGCACAGTGATAAAGCGAGTCGTGAGATGTCGGCGTACAACTGGTTTTGATGGTGAGGATTGCTCTGGTGGTACCGGGTATCGTCACGTGTGCTCACATAGACGAGGCTCGATGTCGCTCTAGTGCTCTGGGTTACCACTTGTGCTCACGTCGGCAATTCGGAGTGTCGGGTTTCGGAGTGTCCTACCAAATCGTCACGTGTGCTCACGAGACGATTTCGTCGGTGTAGATCTATCTCTCGCTGTTCCCTGTAGTAACGTGTGCTCACGATACTACCCGGAGTGAAGCTCGAGGAGAACTGTCTATCGTGTCGCGCGGTCCGCCTTACAAAGGCGCGCGGTGCGGATACGTATGAGCGCGTACGCCGCTTGCGCCACCTGGCGCGTCATTGCTAAGCTGTTCGTCGGCTGTCGCGCTCCGCGTTCGTGCGGACTCGCCTTGCGGTTGTTGCGCGCGCGTGCTCGTTTCGCTTCGTGCCGACCCGCCTTGTGAACGTTGCGCGTGCGCGCCCTTTTCGCGTCTTGCGTATTCGCTCGCTGCGCATGTTATGTTTATTACGGCCGCCTTCATGTGTATTTATATGTGCGAGACTCGTGTCTCGTCACAAAAATTTTTTAGTAAAGGATTAGCTTATGTTTATACAATTGAATTTCAAAAAAGAGGTTCACCACATGCACATTTTTTAATTACATTACATCCTCACAAAATTAACCTCAGAATAAATTGATAAATTTATATCCGCTGAAATAATTTCAAATAATGAAAAACTTAAGAAATTAATTATTAAACATGCTTCATGGGCTTCACAATGGAACAAGTCCGTGTCTTAAGAATCCTAAGCATGAATGCAAAAAACGATTTCCAAAACCTTTTGCTAATGTAACTATAATAAAACAAGATAGTTATCCTCAATATAAAAGAACATACAATAGTTCTGAAAATGATATTTATAGAACTAAAATTAAAGAAGAAATTCCAGTTGATTGAATGAATTCCATGGTTGTGCCATATAATAAATTTTTGTTAATGAAGTATAAATGTCACATAAATGTTGAATTTTTTTCATCGATTCAGAGTATAAAATATATCTATAAGTATATTCACAAAGGTAATGATAGAGCATTGGTGAAAATTCAAAAATGTCAAAATGATGATTGTAATCAAGAAAAACTTGACGAAATTACAATTTATGTTAATGGTGAATATCTAAGTCCAATGGAAGCAGTTTGGCGAATTCAAAAATTTTTGATTTGTATTAGAAGTCATAAAGTTGAAAATATGCCTGTACATAAAAAACACAGAAATTATAAGATATTTGAAATGAGTAAAATTAAAAGTGCAATAAACAGTTGATTAACGCCATTAACAAGTTGTGAATTAAACAAAATTGATGATTTTGCAAAATCTTTAAAGTACGTAAATATTCCAGAACATTACATATTTAATAAGAAAAAAAAAATATGGCAACAAAGAAAAAATGTAAAGAAAAATATTACAATTCGTAGACTAAATATAGTTTCACCTAAAGATCACGAAAGAAAAATTACAGTACATATAAAGACACTGCTATTGCGATGGGTTTATTAGAACATGATTCTCAAATTATGGATATTTTTGAAGAAGTAAGCACTGTTAATTTATCGAACTTTTTTTTACGCGATTAATTACACGATGAATCGCATGACAAATAGCGCGACCCATCCAAAACAAATTTTTAATTAAAATAAATTTGTTAAAAATGTAAAAGTAGTTAGCGGCGTGGCCAGTATAAGTATTATCATCTGGATGGTAACATCTAAATTGACCACCCCGCTTGATACTTTTGCATTTTAAACAATTTTACTTTACTAAAAAATTATTTTATATGAGTCGCGCGATTAGTCACGCGCTTAATCGCACGACTAACCGCGTGAAAAAATAATCTTGTTCCTTTAATAGCATTAGAGAACATGAAACATTAATTTGTAATCGTAATTACGGGGCAATTTCATTATCAATGATGTATAGTTGCTCATATCTTCTGGCTTCGTTTTCGTCTGGATGTAAGGTATAAATATTGTGGTAGATTTGACTACTTATTCGAATAACTTGAGGGCCTTTTCTGAAAACAGCGTCTAATTTAGCTCCCAAACTTGCGCAGGCAAGTGCATTATTATATTCTCGAATATTATTTAAAGCGTTTACTTTCACTTTAAACCCAAAGTTGAAAATCTGAAAGTAAAAAGTTTGAAACCTACATTTTAAATTTTATAAAAGATTAAAAACCAAACTTTAGACTTTAACTATTAAGATATTAATTTATAGATTTTAAACTTTGCATGATTTAATTGCCTAATTTCAATTTTCTTACAAAAGATTAACATGCATTATAAATTAACTCTTGCTTTTAATCTTTTGTAAAGTTTAGAATGTAGGTTTTAAACTTTCTACTTCAAGATTTTCAACTTTAGGTTTAGAGTGTTCGTCAGTATTTTCAGAAACTAATTCTTTTACACGTTATGGATAAGTAATATTGTCAGATAATACGACATTTCCTTTATTGCAACAATTAGAAAACTTCTTGTTACATAATATTTAAAATTTAAAATGTTTAGCATTACAGAATTCACACATGTCACTTATGCTACCTAAATTATTTTCCATAATTGCTGATTCATCGAAATCTAAATCGAATATGGCATCTAATATTGTTGTTGAAAATTTATTAAAATTTGTAAAAGCGTATCCTTTTAATTTTTTGTAATCATCATTATAATCTTATCACTTTTTAATTCTCTTCAGAGCTATGAATATATATACCTAATCAACCGAGCAACGTTAGGAGCGAGGTGACCCTGCTAGTATATTATTAAAGTGTATATGCTTAACAAAAATTGTAGTAAAACAGGATTCTGAGGGATTTTTGCTCTTGAGGTTAGGTGGAAAAATCTTGTAACCTACTACTTCCACGATTACCCTTTGATTTGAGTGAAAATAGCACTTTTAGTATTAGTAATTTATCACTGAAAGCCGATAGGCTCCATTTTTCTGGACCATGGGAGTGATTTTTCACTCGATTCGAGTCAAAAACCACTCAAATATGAATATATTTAAAGTAGAGGTATTTTTATTCGGCGCATCCCCGCCATTTCTTCTTCTGATGGGCAATACAAGTTCAGTGACATCCCTCGACCTGCGAAATATTGCATTTGTTCTCTGTTAGGGGCTAGGGGGAATTCTAATTACTGTTACTTTAAGCGTAGTAATCTCAGTCCACGAAGAAAAGGCTAAGAAAAATTAGATTTACTATGAATTTTCATGTTTATTAATGTTACCTTCAAATGTCATCCAGCAGATTAGCGTTACCAGGGTCCAGTGAAATTGTTCAGTCGAGGAACACCAGTCTCTGTAACTGCATTTTCTTTTATCACTTCGACTTTTGTTGATTCCTTGGCTACTGCGAGTTGAAAGCTAAGAGCATGAAATGCTAATACTATTCTTTTACTATTATTTCATACATGATTTTTAGCACCAACTTTTTTGCATGAGATTATAGCATCTAACTGACCATGTTCAATATCAGTACGTAAATTGTGAAACACAATTCTCGAACTCATAATTTGACAAGTTGCATTTTTTGTTGGGTACAACTCAAAAGTTGCTTGAGCTCAGGAAACAGAATATTGTGCGACGGTACGTTGTCCGTTGCAAGGCCGCCTTTTTCCGAACGAATAATATTTGCGTTTTGCAATGATCAACGCGAGTGATTTTGTTTGTTTGTGCGAGTTGGAAAGGAAAAGAGCATCGAGAGGAGAGGAGAGGAGTTTTGGAGGAACAGCAGAGCTTCGAGCGGCAACGGCGAGTTCCAAGAAGACTATCAAGGGGAAAGTATCTCTGCTGCGACAGAGAAAACGCATCTTGTACGTGAGTGTGTGTGTGTGCGTGCGTGTGCGCGTGAGAGAGAGAGAGAGAGAGAGTGATAAAAATATAAAAAGATATAAAATATAAAAAGTAACATTACACCTTTATTATTAAAAATACAAGAAAAAACTATTAATTAATACGCTTACATTAATTGACCAAAATATATACGTTAAGTATCATACTTATATAAAACGGTAAAAAAGTGTGTTTTTGTCACATTTTATAATAAAAAATATCTTACAGATTGTATTTTTAAACTCAAAATTGAAATTATGAGTCGTATTTAACAGAAAATTAAAAAATTTTACGAAAAAAAGATAAAAATTTTATTTTGGTATGTTGATTATAACTCTGTCCAAATTTTTTTTGACAAACGGGTTTTGGGAGCGTGTTCTACGGAAAATTTCCTATCAAAATGAGTATTAAAAACAATCGATTTTTCTAAAGTTTAAAAGTGTGTTACGTCCCTTACGTGTGTAAGTCCCTTACGTGCTTGAGTTTGCACATATTCGAGTCAAAACCACATCGCACCTACTACATTTCTTTCAAAGATCCATTGGGTTTGTTGATGATGTTTTTCTTTATTTTACAATTGAATAAATTGAAAGTGCCTCATTTCCGCACGCTGATAGTATAAAAAAAAAAATTACTTTTGGTCGATACCGAGGACCAAATGGGAATAATTAAGCACTCAATATTTATGTTATTACGAAAAAAATATCTATTTGTTCACATAATGTAAGTCTTTACCTATTCTAATTCCCATTTGACTCTTTGAAATGTTGATAATCGACATTATTTTCTATCCTACTATTTTAATTTTTCACGTCCTGAAAGGCTCACTTAAAATATAAGTTCTTACTTTTACTAAAATGCTCTTCATCGTGCTGTTAGTTACTAGAAATTAACTTTATAAAAATTCGATTAAATATTGATAATTTAATTAATTTTATATTTAAAATGTATACTTATATTTTTTTATTTTTAGAATCAAGTGAATTACCCCGCCGGCCATCTCTTGAAGTAGCAGTTTCTCACGCTAGAGAACTCGTACGACTTATGTCTAGTATTGGACTTGGTGCATGTGGATTTGCAGTGGTTGACGATATTATTCAATATTGACATTGTCTCAAGCTGCTACCACGGTTTATCATATTTACTGCAAAAAACAGTAAGTAAATAAATAATAAATGTAGTTTGAAAGTAGAAAAGCCTTTGTCTACGAATTCATTAAGCATGTAAATAAATAAAATATAATCACAAAATTAAAAAAGCACCGTCGATTTGTTGTAAAGTAGCTTTCTCTATATCAATTTATTATTTCTATATAGAAGTGAGACTACGAATTAACATAGCAAATTCAGTTACAACTTTTGTCAACAGTCATAAAATTTGCTAAAATTTTGAGACTTACTAAAATTAATCAAATGAAAACCACAGAAAAGTCACTTTTCCAGCTAAAGGAAATGCGTGTTTTGGTACTGACCGCTGCTGCTTTTTACAATATTATAATATTAAGTACAGTCTATCCCTGTACCAAATTTAATATGCTTGAAGCTTTTGACATAAGGAACACAGTCATCCTTCGAATTCCAAAACTGGCACTGCCGAAGCTGAATAATACGCTCGTATAGCTCGGCTTCTACTTAGTAAATTTAAATTTACCAAGTCACAATTTCTTTGTTTTTTACTATATCATGATGGAAGAATAGTCCGTTTTTAGATTTTGTAGACGCTTTTTATTTTTATAGCGATTTTTTAGTTTTTAGATTTTAGATTTAAATGAAGTTATTGAAAGAGTTTATAAAAGTCAATTGCTTAATATGTATGAAAGTAAATGAAATTATCTATATTTTTACTGCGAAGAATTGATATTATCGTTCATTGTTTTTTTATTATGCACCATATAGTGTAAAAATTAACAAGATTATCAAAGTTTATTAGAACTATACAACACTTTGATATTAATTTATTTCATGGGGTAGATCCTGAGAAAAACATTAAAAATTGAAAAAAGTCATTTTTGACGCGTTTCTGCTGTTTATGAAATCAGTTAGTTTCAAATATGTTAAGGTTCAACAAATTGTTTTCTCACCCTCTATACTCTGTATGATTGAAAACTGTATCGCTTGGATCTCAGCTTGTATTAAATACATTTTTTTTTTAATACCAATTCATGAAAAAACAATTTTCAGTCTTGCATGTGCGTTTTTCGAGGAAATTTTTCAATTATTAGCGTAAACTATCCTAACCATTACAACTCGAATAATTGTCAAACCTTTCTTAAAAAAAACCGCTGCCAATTCTTTGATAGTAGCTTTCTTCAACGTTATGTATTGCTTCAAAATTTTCTTGCTTCTTTCGTAAGGAAGGCTTGTAATAGTAATTTTTGGAGTTTGTGAATTTTCCAATAAAGGTATTGGAAAACTTGATAAAAGTATATTGCTTAATATGTACCTGAGTATACCCAATCTTTTTCCGCAGTTTTCGAAGTGTCTAAGAAAATGAGATAGATATAATGGCAGAGATATATCAACTAAAATTAAGAATAAATAGGTTTTAGGTAAAAAATGGAGGGTAATATCTCTTGGAAGTTAGTTTAATAATTATATAAGAGATCTATGCCAGAGAGAGAGAGGGAGAGAGAGAGAGAGAGAGAGAGAGAGAGA
>JAZHPH010000157.1:265672-296399 GCA_037356405.1 Nasonia oneida
GAAATTTATTAAAATATCTACGGTCCATGCAAGCAACATCATACGTACGAGAAGGCAACAGCTGTGAACGGGCTGCGCACAGGCGCGCAGGTCACGTGACCACTCTCCGTATCCTTTTTTTCTTAGAGTTTTCCGTAAAATTTAGTTGTATTTTTTTCAGTCCCGTAGAGGGTTTATTATGAGACATCAAAAATTAGATGGATTTTTTTAGGTTATAAAATGGTCAAGACCCATTCTGGGACCTATGCTGGGACTTTTGCACTACAAAAAGCTATCTCCATGAATTTTTTGGTAGTCCTAGTCCGGATCATAATCTTGCTTTTACTAATATTAAGGTTTAAATGGCTTATAAGACAGGTATAACATATATCTATGCATTTAAAAGTATTTTTATTGAAAAGGAGAGAAAATTTTACAAGAAAAAACTATCGGTATGTCTATAGTGAAAAATGCTTCCCTGGGAAGCTATGAATTAATTAAAATGTGCAAAAAATGCAAAAAATGCTTAGATCACCTACTTTGACCCTCTGTAACTCGAAGAATAATGATGAAAAAAATCTGAAAAAATTTAGGGATACGCGTGGATACCTAAGGAGCATATTTCCAGAGTTATCCCGATATTCATTTTTTGACCGCTCGATTTCACAGAGAACCACCCATACATAAGGAAAACAACGCGATTACCGCGAGGTTAGATATGCTCGGTGCAATAAAGGACTACTTATGCCACGGATAGGCGTGACATCAATGCGGATTTATGCTCCGTAGTGCTATGAAATCAATTTTCGAAATCACTTAAATATAGTAAAATTACACGAGGTTCCAACCCCACGTATAGCAATTTTACTACTCTCAACTACGTAAAATTACAAAAATCTAGCTATTTTACTTTTCTTGTAGTAACATTGCTCCACCCAGCGTGAGTTGGATTAGTTTACTACTCTTAGCGTAGTAATTTTACAGGGGTCAGATTCTCGCGTTCACTGTGAAATTACTACCGCCGTTATAAAATTACAGCGCGCAAAATAGTAAAATTACTTTACATATACCGTTGTGAATTTACTTATACTGTTGTAAATGTACTGTGATGGGCGTAGGACGGATTGGTTTACTACTGGGTTAGTAATATTACGACAAAATTTTTTACAGTGTAATTCTGAAAATAGGGCGTCCCGTGGACTAGCATAAATGTAGCGCGCTTATCAAACTGAGATCACAACTGCAGTTACGAGAACAATAAGAGCAGTGCGTTTTTTGCGACTTCTATAGAGGGCTTGAGCACGACCAGCTTAACCTATAAGTTTATTGCTTAGTTTATATATACGAACGAAAAGCAATTTGCCTATATAAACTTTATGAGCTCTCACTTTCATTGCTTCCTGCTTTACTAAGGCTGTCTTAAAGCCATGCGTAAATATAATTATAAAATTTCGAGTGGTTTGATAAATATATGATTAAAAAATAATCTCGAATAGTGCAAGAAACTCGAGTAACTTAAAAGATTCGAGTAATCTGAAAAATTCGAGTAGTTCGGAAAATTCGAGTAGTTTGAAATATTCGAGTAACTTGACTCGACCCGGTACTCGACTTGAGCTCGATAATTTCGATTGAGTAACCCGACTTTTCGAGTACTCGCACACCCCTAGACGCGATCATATAGAAAGGAACGCTTACACATCTAGTGTAAGTCTGCCTGCGTGCTGCGCTGCTTGCAGACACCGCGTAGGTGGGGCTGCTGATGTGTAAGTAAACCCTGCAATGAATTTCAACTTTTTATATATCTCTATATTTTCTTTAATTATCTTAATCTTAATTGTAAAATTTTTTGTAAAAGGCTTTAGTACTAATGTAATTTACGCGTTTAATACTAATGTTTGCCCCGTTCGAATACCGCGCGCTAGATTCTAGTATGACTAGCACCGGAGGCACCCTGCAGGCAATTGTGCGCAGCTTATCTCTTCCATAGCGGTGAGGGATGCTACAAAACTCGTTCGGAGGGGTCTCTCGTCCTATTGTTTCGGCTCCGCTTCTACTGTGCACACCTGAGTACACGTGGCCGTGAAACTCTACATTATCTTTTCCACACTTTACACACCTACAATTACACACTACGAATTTAGAAACAAGCAATTTTGTAAGACAACAATCGATAAAACACACCTGTAATTTTAAACAAGCAATAAAAACTCAGCTAATATTCTTATCATAAAAAACCACGTGTCATTTACTTCGCCTTGTTATCTCTCGCACCTCGAGTCGATTGGTATTCGCAGATCTCGCGTGAATTCGGAAAATTGCAGATAACCGACTTGCGGAGAATACAAATAATAAATAAATAAAGTGGTTAAGAAAATACAACCTGTGGGATGCCATCGCTTCCCTTGGCCTGGATGTTAAAATGCGATACAGTAGCCGAAACATCGGACTCTGTGATAGCCCTAAAGCTGAAACGTTTAGGGAGGTTGAGAAGCTCCAGGGTTTGCAGATACTCTTTAACTAATGGAGCGTGAGGGTCATTAGAGCTGGAACTAAAGTGTTTGTTGAGAGCGCCTGAAGAGAACCGAGCAGGTGAAGGTGATTTAGAAATAGAAATACCAAGATTTTTTAGCTTTCTCCAGATCTCTGCAACGTCGGTAGACAGGTGTGAATAGTAATAATTCAACCTAGTCTCCTCAACCTGTCTGTGAGCGTTGTCCCTTACAATTCTATAAAAGTATAGATCTCAAGGTAATCGACTTCTGCAAAATCGTTTATAGAGTTTTCCGTTCAATCAAAAGGTCACGAAGAGCTGTGGTGAACCGCGGATGGCGTTTACGTCCTGGTGTCACAGTCTTTAATGGGGCGAGATGATTTATGGCGTTCGTTAAGTTAGCGTTGGGAATGGTGATGCGTTCGTCAAGTAATGATGTGGCGAGGGATGGCCAGTCACATGCGCTATGGAAGTCCCTTAGCTTCTCAGCACAGATGCCTCTGTAGTTTTTGTAAGAGTATGTAGCAGGTACGTGACGTGGAATCTGTAAGTCGAGTGTAGCCGTGATAAGGTCATGACCGTTGATGAAAAAAGTGTCTTCCAGTGTAATAGCAGACGATCTTGCTCAGTAATTAAGCATAGGTCAAACCAAATGTTAGAGTCCTGGGGTTCGGTAGCACCATATAGCATAGAAGTAAGAGAGTTTTCATCAATGAAGGACCTGATGAAATTGGCGTATTCAGATGAGGGGAATTGATCAGAGTTAAAATCACCCATGATGACCTTCGTGGAATAATTGTGCATATGTGTTGTTCATTGTTCAATGAAGTTAGAACCTTGGTTAAAAGGGAGCATGCGGTGGGCGAAACACAACTCCCACGAAGATGGACGATACTCTCTTAGCTGAGATCTCACATATCAGATACTCTGGCTTACCTGGCTTGCTTGACCATTCGCCGTCAGATGACGAGATAACGCTGGCTGTAAATGAATAATGAACATATAGGGCTACACCTCTATCGTTTCTGTTTCTATCATGTCTTTATAGTGAAATGGTCACCACTCTTCTCGGTCCTATGCGCGTAGATGAAGTTGAATTTGTATAGAAGGGCAATGCACATTTATCGATCTGCGTCGTAATTATGACGACAGATCTTTCAATAGAAAATTCATTATAGATTTAAGTATGTATTAGGAGGTAGTAGGAAAATATTACAATAATAAACTCTCTTTAGGTTATGTTTGGAAAAAAAAAATAATTTATTCAGTCAAGTCTTTTAGTACGAAGATTGCATAAATATTGCATATATTCCTTCTTAACAATGAAAATCAACGAGTTATTTTTTGTTATACAATGTTTAGTATTAGATACGCTTTAAATTGCGTTATCTTTAGCAAGTCGCGATATTTTTATAAATATAAAGTATAATTTATATTATGAATGAATTTTTAAGTGATACGCTTAAGTTGCGTTATCAATTTAATAGAAATTAACAAGTTTTTTTTTTGTTAAATAAAGTTTACCATTGGATGCGCGTTAAATTGCCATCTAATACGAGTCAAGATAAATTTATAAATAAAGAGAATATTCTGTATTTATGCTAAGTTTTTTAATTGATACGTTAAAATTGCGTTATAAATTATTACAATCTATGAAATTTTACAGGTTTTAAAATTATCTGTGTATTTCTGTGTATTTCTACTCAAGGCGTAAATTGCTCGTGAGTAGAGACTAGTGCGCTTTAATTGCGCTGAAGATAGTGAATAAGCATAGGCCGCGCATTGCCTTTTATAGGGAGCTAAGCGAGCGCGAATTGAGCCGCCGAAATAAATCGCACAATCACACCTCACACCTATTAACATATTGAGACGGCAGGCAAGTTACCGACCGAGTGGCGCTAGTAGCTACATGTAAATAGTCTACCTAAGCGCTGGTAGATGGCGTGCGCGCTGATAACACAGGAGAGAGGGAGCATCCCGGGTATATAAGGAGCCCCGGAGCCAACAGCGAGCACTCATGATCTGGCTCTCAACTGAGCAACGTGCGAATGGTAGTACTCGCTGCTTGCTCCGGACTCCACCATACCCAGTAGTCCATGAGCCCCAGGCTCTCGAAGAGTATGTGTGCAGTCCACTCCCTCTCCTTGTAGACTGAGATCCAGCATCACTTATAATTGAATATTGAATGATTAAATAAATAAATGAAAGACATTTAAAACATATAAACTATGTCAACCCTTGTTTAGCATTACCCACTCCATCCCCCCCTCAGTTATGTCACCGGTGTCGGATGGTAGTACCCTGCATTTAGGCCGCGCATCTGGTTCTAGAATCATGGTGAGATGGTAGTACCTCACACATCAGTCTTATAGCTGCGTGGTTTACCTAAGTGTGCGGGATATGCGTAGTGGGAATACCCTACTCATCTCCCTTTACACACGAGCAGCTCTCCTCTGGTGGCTCGATCATTACAGAGGATAGGGAGGTCTTTTGTCCACTCAACAGATATTATTGGGTGGATCAAAGACTGCTATCGCTCTTCGAATGTGCTTCTCTCCCGCCTTACTAACCTCGGGTCTCGAATCCTTCGCGTTCGCGTATTAACCCTTCCCGGACCGTTTCAATATTAGTATGCAAAGATGCGCACGCTTCGCCGCTGCTGCGTCATCGCTCGCTCCTAATCTGCACGCGCACACACACGCACACACTATTCGTGCGAGCTACGCTGCTGCGTGCTCGCTCTCGTTACGCAACTATCGTTCTGCTCCCCCTCTGCCGCTGCTGCTGGTATGTGGCTGTTGTGCCGCTGCTGGCTATTCGGCTGTAGTGTTTACATGGAAGAAAGGGGCAGCATAAAGGTCTGAAATATAGTTTAAATAAATATGTTTTTATATAAATATAGTTTAAATAAATATGTTTATATAAAAATAGTTTAAATAAATATGTTTTTATATAAATATAGTTTAAATAAATGTTTTTTATAAAAACACGTTTCTGAAATATAGTCGAACGCTTAATCATCTTAATGTGACCTGTGAGATAGTTCGCATCAAAATGACACACTCTTAGATCTTCAGACAAAGATATTTTAGAAACACAAGTTTAATGGTACGTTAATACAGCAATTTATGACAATCGAATAATGAAATATCTCTCTCTCTCTCTCTCTCTCTCTCTCTCTCTCTCTCTCTCTCTCTCTCTCTCTCTCTCTCTCACCTCTCCCTCCCTCCCCAGCTTTTTCTCTAAGAAGGCAAATATGGAATGCTTTTTCTGTCTAACCTTAATCAGTCTTTCTAATATTGTGTTTTTTTTTTAAGGAATGCATCAACGCAGCTTACATGCCAGCGTACGGCTCTTCCTGTTTATCAGTTCTTAAATTTACAATGATTTTCATAAATTTTATTTTACATATTTTTCTTTGATGCATGATTTGATATAAAAATAAAGGTTTATTCTATATATCGCTAGTAGTCGAAGTATATTTATTCAATTAAAGTTCAGTGAATGAAGTACAAATCAAAAATAAAATAATACAATTGTTTATTTAACGGTTTTAATTGCTTATACGATTACATTTTTTAATATTTAATATGTAATAATTTAATTTTTTTTTCAGTACAACAAGATGGGACGTGGAGCAGATTCTTCTTGATATATTAGATAATGAAATCAGCAACATCATTGATTAGCAAACATTCAAACTTTGCAAGTCATTATGTACATCCCTAACTTGTATCGGAAATCCAGCATTCTTACGTACTCAAACCTGCCGCCTGCAAAGTAACTTTTTAACTGTACATGCAGATAGTTTGAATTTCAATATATACAACTCAGGAAAATCTCTTCTGCTGAAGATATTTATTGTACAAAATCACTAAGTCTTATAATATGAATAGAAGTTGATTTTGACTTTGTTATAACATAGCGTTTTTGTATTCAAGGTTTTTCTTCATCAAAATAGATACACTTTTTCATGTCTTAAAACGTTTAAGTATTCTGTTAAAAAAAAAACTTTATAAGAAAAGAATATTTTTGTAATATTTCAATCAACACAATTAAAATATTTTTTTTTTTTGTTTGTATCTGGATATGAGATACTTACATCCTATAGTATTTTTGCCTCCTGAATCCAAATCAACGGTTAGTTTGATTCCATCCGATCAGAATCTAGGTGATTTCAAGCTTAGATTGAGTAAAAATTAATAAAACAAAATGAATAAATTACCAGAAATTTAGGTTTTAGGGGTAACTGAATTTAAACCCGTGATCAGTTTAATTTCATTAGAAAGGTATTGAGATCGTATTTTCTGAACCGGATATTAAAGTCAAGTCGCATTGTGGTAACCGGCGAACGTCTGCTCAGCCCTGCTCTAAAGATCGATCCTCGTTCCATGTAGTGGGCTTTAACGGGTCTTTGTCTAGCTTTTGGTCCATGGGCGATATTTTATTTCTTTCTTACCCTCTGCAGGCAGCAGTACAAACGTAGCACTGTATGCCTTCATCGAGCACTTCTCTATCCGCCACCTAAGGACGCGCCACATGAAGGTACAGCCTCCCCCTCGTGTGTGTGTGTGTTTAGTGCGTCCGTGCGTGCGCGCATGCGTGTGTGTTTTTTTCTGTTTCTATCTTGGAGAAAGAGGTATTAGAGAAAATCTTAGAAATACCATAGCATGACCTTGTTTATTGGGTCGTCGGGACAGCCCCATCCCCAATGTCAGCCGTGTGTCAGATTCACACCGACTAAACCCATCCCTCTTACGGCCAGGTGAAAAAACACCCAGCCGTAAAAATCAACGCCGTCTTTGCCTTCATCGACCCTCGGTAAAGGTGCCTAGCTCTATCTTCTATGCCCCTGGATCCCGCGGTACCACCGTCAAGCTAGGCTTCGCGGGGTGGGGGGGGGGGGGGGGGCGAAAGGCTTTCGCCCGCTTCTGGTTGATGTGGTCCTCATCACTATACTCATCCTTCATTTTCTGCGTCGCACACACACACACGTACATACTGAGCCTCTTCGTCTTCTTCGTCTTTTCTGACTTTCTTAAGAATGTCTGCTGCATAGTTGCTGACTGCGCACCATCCATCCTCTGAAGTCAGCATGGCCGTCATAATCGACTCAGGAGTTACTCTAGTCTAAAGATAACTCTCAAGTTCTTTTCGCTCCTGATGATATCGTGAGCACTCGCAAAAGACGTGCTCGACATCCTCTGTTGCATCCGAACATACTGGACAGTTCGGACAGTCGTCTAGTTTCAAACGATGCAGGTACGCCCGGAAACATCCGTGCCCAGTCAAAAACTGCGTGAGGTAGTAGCTAATTTCCCCATGTCTTTTTCCAATCCAGTCTTCTAATCTTGGTATAAGGCGATGAGTCCATCGCGCCCAGATCTCCTTCTTGCTTTTATCATTCGTTCGTCTCCTATCTTCCAATACGTCCTTTCTTTCTAACGTCAATGGGCGGCATTCCTGCTATAATGCAGACAGCATCGTCCGATATCGTACGATAAGCGGACGCCACTCTTAGTGCACTTCGCCTGTACACTAGGGATGTGCGAGTTCCCGAAAAATCCGAGTCGAGTCGAGACGAGTTTTTTTGCCCAGTTCGAGTCGAGTTCCCGAATTTTTTGAGCTACGGGAAATTATCGAGCTGCTCGATAAATCCAAATAGCTCAAAAAACTCAAATATTTCGAAAAACACGATTTTTTTAATTTTTAGGATCATATATTTTAATTTTAATGTCTGTAGGTGCATTCAGAAAATGCATGTTACTAGGATCGAAGTTTTGAGAAAGAGTTTGAATTTGAGAGCTAGTGGGTTAAAAATGTGTGAAATGCTTACTTATTTCGCATTTTAATAATTTTACAATTAAGTAACTAATAAGATCAATGATCATAAAATTAGTTAACCAACACCTTTTCCATTAGAATGCAGCAGAAGATAAGATAAATAAACTCCAAATTATACATCGATAAGGAAACTAAAATTAGAGTAATTAATTAAATAAGATAGAAACGAGGAACGACAACGTTATCAAAAATACAAACAAAAACGTGACAAAATCCGAATAGAAATAAATATAATCATTAAAGATTATAAAACACGATGAGGGGAAACTTAAGTTAAATCAGAAAAAAATAAAATCCTACACGCTATTACACACACATACAAAATCGGAGAAAAGCGACAGTCAGCAAAGGAGGAGACTGCATGTAGTGACAAGAGGGGAAGCACTCGCCCTGGCCCCGTGCATTGAAAATCGAGCCGCTACGAGAAGGAGAAGACGACTATCAGCGAAGGAGGAAAGTGCATGCAGAGACAGGAGGGGAGGCACTCACACTTGCCCGGGCATTGAAAATCGAGCCGCTACGAGAAGGAGAAGGCGACTATCAGCGAAGGAGGAGAGTGCATGCAGAGACAGGAGGGGAGGCACTCGCACTTGCCCGGACATTGAAAATCGAGCTGCACGAGGAGAAGAAAGCAACTATCAACGGAAGAAAAGATCGCAGGTAGAAGATGCATGCGCAATCCTCCATTCATATTCGAGATTTATTCGCTTCGGAAGCTGAGCCAACGCGCAACTGAAAGGATGTGCTGGTAGCAGAGCAAGTCAGAAGCAGAACAAAACACAAGATAAGTGAAATACACACGCATAGGCCTCGCGCCTCACTAAATATTCTATTTCTCTCTTTCTCTTATCACAATTAGTTGCACAATAAGTCGATCGCATCTTCCAAAAGTCTAAAATAATATTAGTCCGTAATCCAATCGTAAAGATAGGAGTGATGTCCTACTTAACTGACTACTAAGGGAAGATTAATTTGCATTATAAATCTCAGTGTTGGATTTAGACTAAAAATACATAAAGATCAATAACGGTTTCAAAAGACTTTCTGGCGGCTACTGAAGGCTGTTCTTTCTTAGATCGCGAAGGTAGTCAGGCCCCGATGGCGCTAAGACTTTGCGTTTTAAAGCTTTGTCGTCATCTGTGCTTATAAAGCAAATCAACCCGTAGAACAACTGTCCGGTGACAAATCTCATAAGTTTAGGACATAACAAATGGTGAGTCAGGTAAAAAAGGTAAGAAAGTAGAAAAAAAATTATTGCCTATCAATTATGGCTGTTTTTTGACCTTTCTTCATTGCCATATATATAGCTGATAAAACCATTAAAATGTTAATCTTAATTTTGAAAGCGAAAGTAGAAGAAAAGAGCTTTGATTTGAGGGTCAGATGGTTTTGATTGAAATTCAAAATTGACCGCTCGGATCAAAAGTTATAAGGATTTTAGAAGCGATGAAAATCGCTGTTTTTAGTAAAAAGTCGAGATATTTATGATTTTTTGCTGTTTTTAAATGTAGACAACTTTTTATTCAAGCAACCATTTTTAACCCACCCGGGCTCAAAGTGCAGATCTTTTCTCATACTTAGATTCTATGAGTATGTTTTTTATGTTTGTGATCTCGGACATTGAGTACGTATAGTTTAGCAATGGCTAGTTTTCGTTCGTTTTTTTCATGTTAAATTTCCATAAGACAATTTAAACTGCCCGGCAAAAAATAAGTATTTCGAAATTTTGGGAATGCAAGGTTTTTCGTGTTCTGGATGACCTAAGGAACCCAAAAAAGTTGGCTCAGTAGGTCTGCCCTCTAATTTGAATTTTGTTCGCTTAGACCCTAAAAGTGACCGGTTTTCCGTGGATTTTCACATATCTGTGGTCTATTAGACATACGTCGGAATACGGTATAGGAGAAATAAGTAAACTGTTGATTTTAAGAGCGTGGAAAGTTAATTTACAAGGCCCTTTCTTCCTACGTACGCTTATGACTATATAATAATATTTATGCAGACTTTAGGCTTCCCGAGTCTATTTGGACGTAGTAAAACTCAACTATCTCTATACGCAAAATGCGAGCTAAAAAATTTTTATTTACATTTTCCCTAGTATAGATAATACGAGCTTTCTCCAGTATGGCTAACGCGAGATCCTTAAAAATGTAGAAAATATTTACTTCTATAAAAAGAGTCTCGAATGTTCGTCGATAATTTAATTAGGAAAGGATTTTAATGATCCAACGAACTAAACGTCAATTATATTTATTTCTCTACATTTTAGACGTCTTAGCATTCCTTTTTAAGATATCGAAAGATTTATGAGACATAGGCATATGCGTTATCAAGATAGATTTAATAGTAACTGACAAGAGCGTTAGATTTTATGAAGAAAGTATGAGTTGTGAGGGCACCATGTCTACATCACGATTACAGAGGGCTGTTTTAGGAACAAATCTATATAATATAGTATAACATGACGATACATGTGACTTAAGTAACACTTCTGTACAGCGTAATCAGGATCTCACGCCATGCAAAAAAGTGCTACTTAGGTCACAAGTATCGAATAGAATTTTACAGCCAATGAGCTAAAATTATCCATACTGGGGGCAACTTTTTGCATACTCGTAGAATTAACGTTTTACATTTATTCAGATAACTTTTTCAAATGACGAGTTTGACTTGCGTCAATTTTTCTCTTTATGAAAAATAGAATAGAAAACACATAGAAATTTCGTATTTGAACTTTGATTATGTTAATTAAAAGTGATGCCCGAAATAGCGAAGGGTATCCATACTGGGTGCATCTCCCCTATGCCTATCAATTATGGATGTTTTTTGACCTTTTTGATTGCCATTGCCCAATAAGGTGGTAGGCATTTTTATTATTCATGTTTATAGTTATAAATATTTTAATTTTAATGATTAACTAGAATCGATTCTACTTAGATAAAACTCAGTAAAAATGTTTCAAATACAGGTACCCGGTGGCAAGCAGCACAATTGAGTTTAGCCACATGAAATCTTTGAGATAGTTGAATTTTTGAGCCGCTCGAGTATTTTGAGCTGCTCGAGTATTTTGAGCTGCTCGAGTCTTTCGAGTTGCTCGAGTTTTACGAACAGCTCGAGTTTTACGAACAGCTCGAAAAGCTGGAGTAGCTTGACTTGACTCGAGACTTGACTCGAGCTCGTCGGCCAAGTACTGACTCTTGTACCCGGTGTAATAGTCTCGGGCATTTTGGTGGGGGCACGTCGCTTCCTTTATTCTTCTTCATTATATGTTCGACCCCAAGGGTCTTGTTCCTGTAATTCATTAAGGCACCGTCTTTTGTTTTCGCGGATTTTTTTTCTAGCGTCCTTTATTTCTTGTCTGTGGGCATCTATTATTTCTTGGCCTCTACCAGTTTTATAGTATTTCTTCCTCGCCCGTTGTTTTTGTCTTCTGGTTCAGTGGCACTCGCTACGTGCACTCGCATTCTCCTTGTCCCACCAGTATACTTTTGGTCGTCTACTGTATGCCACTCTACGAGGCATAGCAGCGTCACATGCTCGGGTGATGTTTACCGTCACTTGCTCCGCCTTGCTCTTTGCCGTTCCAGGCAGTTGCATTTCTTCTAGTGCTAACAGAAACATCTTCTTACTATAATCTTTCGTTTTCCAACTAACTCTATTGGTCGTTGTACTCGCGCTGGGTCTCTGTTTTGACATTTCCACCTCTATTGTTATGGCTTAGTGATCACTATGTGTGTAGTGCTTTCTTACTGACCATGAATCAACTGAGCCAATAAGGCTGCTGCTAACAAACGTCAGGTCGACAATAGACCCTGCGTCTCCTCTTCTGAAGGTGTGGGTGCATCCTTGGTTAACTAGGACCAAATTCAGGAAAGCGAATGCTTCCAGGAGTACATGACCTCTGTGGTTAGTCCTTATGCTGCCCCACTCAACAACCCACGCATTCAAGTCGCCTGCAATCAGTACCGGTTTCCTCCGTACTACATCTTGTATGAGCCGACCTAGCACTTGCTTGAACTGCTTGATTGGAGCGTTACGTGAAGCGTAGCAGCTGTAAACAGTGACACCTGCTACCTTAGCCCGTATAAATCCTTTTTCACGGGTCTTCATTTTTTCAAAAAAAGCAACGTTTCCACATGCACAGATCGCTGCTTTACCTGTAATGTCCATTTCGTACGATAGTTCGTGTAGATCCTTATATAGTTCGTACACAATGGCTACGTCTACCTCTTTCTCGCGGATATACTGGTCGAGTAGGTCCTGTGCTGTCTTACAGTGATTTAGATTTAACTGCAATATCTTTATTTTTGTTGATTCTTTAGTTCTTTCAATGCGGCTCGGTAGACTAGGCATGTATAGCTACCAGCTGCTTGGTCACTCTTTAATTCTACATCCTTTCCCCGGCAGAGGATGCAACTCAGCTCCTTCGTGCAACTTTTCGCTGCATATCCTTCCGTCCCGCACTTAAAACAGTATTTACTTTTGTCGTACGTCTGTGTATACTTTTATGCGAAATGGTCAAAATCCAGGCATTTATAGCATCTAGGTGGTCGCAATCAACCCAACCTACTTTGAGCTTTTTCCATGCGATCGCCTTTTGGGCAATCTAAGCAGGCAGCTGTACGACGGCGGTCTGCGTATCTCCATAGGTTTTTCGAAGGACTTTTCAGGACGGCTTCTCTACTACTTCCTTCTCTTTTGAAAACTTTCTACTCAGGGCTTCTAGAATATCCTGTTTGGAGGTTAGTATCGAGATCTTCTATTTCAAAGACTACTTCATGCTGAAGCCTCTTGATTGCGGCTTCGTCTACCAGCACTGCTTCAATCGCTTCTTGAAGCTCCTGCGTTTTCACTTCCTTCGTGCGTCGTAGCTACAAAAGAAGATCTCCTGCCACCGTTTTGCGTATCTTATTTACGTTGTTACCAACACCGCCAGATTGGGGTCCGATTTTATTTTCCTCTAAATATCAGCGTACGAATTTTCCTCAGCAGTTATAACAAGTGCATTAGGCCTGGTGGGTCTCTTTCGTGGTTTTCCAGTGCCATTTTTGTTCTTGGCACTGAAGCCTTCATGTATATCTGTGGGGGTCCCCTCCTGCGACCACCATTGGACCGACGCGCCACCTGGCGGACCACCACGCCGTGGCGAGCGCGAGGCGAGCTTAGTAGTGATCAGTCTCGGCCTGGCCGCCGATCTGGACAGACCTTTCGGTCTTGTAACTATTGTTACCTTTAGTCGTTGATAATATAAGTTGTTTGTTATTATACACCAAGTCTTTTCACTCATTTAACCCGGTCTGTCCTATTCCTGCCTTATCTCCAATCGGAGTGCAGAAGGGATTCTTTCTTCTCCAAATATCCTTTTTTATTTTATTTTCTTTATTTTTTTCCTTTCTAGCGATAACCTCCTGCCAGGGTCGGTCTGCCTTTTTTTCGAAGACTCCTGTGATTGGATTTTTGACGTGACTACCACAGAGAATACTTCCTTATCTTTCCTCGTTTTCTTAGCGTAGTTTTTGTCACCCTTCTACTTGGCTTGGTGACATTACCTTACGCTTATTTAGCGTTCTTGTCGTCACTGCGTTTGATGCTTCTATCGTCTGTGATGCCTTGTTTTTTCTTCTGGATATACTGCTGATTTAGTAACATTTCTGCTGTACTTAACATCAATCCAAGGCTCTCCTTGCTCTTTTCCAGCGCCTCTTCTCCTCTTCTAAGCTGCTTAACCTGAATCATAATCGATTATAGATTGCTTTTAACAGACTTATGAATGTTGGATGCGTTTGACACAACATTATCCATAGAGTCCAGCCTGTCTCGGATCTTCTCCCATATGTTTTCTCGTTCTTGCTGAGCATCCCGGATTGTATTTCAGATCTTGAGATCTCTTTTTCCTGCTTTCTCTCCTTGCTCGGTTAAATTGTCCATGCTCGATAATAGTCTTTATCCCAGTATATGTCCGACCACCCGCGATCCCCCCGTCTATGGAGGCAGCTGACATAGCCCCAACACATGACTGTAAGCGGTGCCAAACTGGGAACATCATACCATGGTATAGCACGCGATACTGCCTTAGCCCACCTCCAGTCTCTTGAATCTCCCACTCCGAACAAAGTTTTCGGCTCTCTGGAAAGTTTCTGGCAGACATCAAGCAATATCACGCACTCGCATTAGCTGATTGATCGGTACTGGCTCCGTGACCGGCCCTCCGTCTTACCGTCAGCGGGAGCCAATGGTGATTTAGAACATTTTAGCTCGCAACCTCAGATTGCCTCCCCTTATTACCACCCAGGATCTCCTTGTGGCAGGTTACGGGTCGCACTGCACGGCAAACGCGGCGGCCTGATTTGGTCCACGGAGCATATTTTATTTCTGCTCTACCCTTCGAGGTATATACCTTAGCGAGCTCTCCCCTATCCGCCACCCGGGGAACGTGCCACATACGGGTGTCAGGCTTCCCCGGGTTCGTGTGTGTTTGTGTGTGGTAACGAGCCCCGCAGGATACATATAGCGCGGTCTGGCAGTAGTAGTTGTATAACTCGTTTCTGCAGTGCTTCTAGCACCGACTTGGCGTTGGCCTTTCTTAGCGGGACGCACTCTATCCACCACATAAAGAGATCCTGAGATATCAGGATGTATTCAAAGTATTGCGCTGTCTTTGGTAGCGGGCCTATGATATCTCTGTTCAATCTTGCACTGTGGCACAGTTGGCATCACTGCACATACTGTAACTTTTTGGTATAATCTTGGCCAATAGCACAGCGCTTGGACACGCCTATACGCTTTTTCGCACCCGCTTTTTCGCACCCGAAATGTTCCGCCGTGGGTCTGTCGCACAGTGTTGCCAAATGCGAAAAGAGTGGCCGAAATTCTGGCTTCCCTTATATAATTGTTAATGACCGCCATGCTCATTGTCACATACGGGTGGTGGGTCCTGCTCTGTGAGCAGGGCAAGAAGAAGACAGGAACTGGTTGTAAGGTGCTGTATTGGTGCTAGACAGGAGCTCTGCTCTGTGTCGTGGTCGCCGGTGATCCGCACGCTCCGCCGTCGATGCGACGCGTCGACGGCAAGCGATCGCACGTGCATCGCAAGCAGCAGCCATCGGAGATGCCACCGGAGAGCCTAGTGCTCGTCCGTGATATCATAAATTTTAGTATACGTGAATTGACACACGATGCAAAGATAACTACTAAACCATTTCGAAACCTATATATATGCATGGACTCTTAAACGTTATTTCATTTACTTTCATAGTTAACCTTACATTGTTTCCACTAAACTTTTTTATAAACAGTATTACATATATTTTTATCGGGTTTATTCTAAATATACTTAGACATTCCTTTTTTTTATACTTTTATACGAACTTTATACGAAGTGCTTTTGCAGTTCGTCATCAACATGGCGGGAGTACGGATGCTTCCCGATAAGTGTATCTCGAATTTTACTTGTCACAGCCAGAAAACTGCAACAACATTGATTTGCATTATATGTGACGCAGCATATCATTTCAGTTGTTTGACACAAAAAACAACTGACATCAAAATTATAAGCGGACACCTAATAGTGTGCCCAGAACACAACGGCAGAAACTTAACCTCAAAGATAGATGAGAAAAGTTTAAACAAAGCAACAAGATTCCTGATTGCATAAATAAAACTGAATAAAACAGAAGAAGTAAGGAGAGAACTATTACTTTTTCACTATTAAAGTATCACAAACAAGGGGAAAGTACTACATATGTACAAAAGCAATTTTAGTAGCTTAACTAAACTACAGTAAACTACAGTACTAATGGAAGTTCCTGTTGACATATACAAATTCATCAAGGAGAACAAAAGCAGGATTTTTGTTGGCTACCAGAACTGCAAGGTATATGACTCAATGAATATAAAGCCATGTTACAATTGTGAAAGATTTGGGCACAACGGATACAAATGCATAAACAATTCTGTATGCCTAAAGTGCGCAGAAAAGCACAAGATCAGTATCTGCAAAAACAACACCATTCAGTGTCTGAATTGTGTATTGTTATATACCAAGCCTGTACACAGGTAACTTAGTTTACCTCTACAAGGCTTGCAAGTATGCGTACTGTGAATGTATACTATGTAAGCTTTTCTTGGTTTAATTAATCAATAATAAATAAATAAATTGCTTCGTCTTTTCATCATCGAACTTGGCATTATGGATACCCATACAGAGATTCATGAGGAAAAATCGTCGAACAATGTAAGTACTATTGGATGTTATTTTTGCGTTGTCTACACGCTCGTATAGATACAGGCTATAATAAATGGTTAATTTTAACATTATATATTAACGGTCTACTTATAAGGCGAGCAGAGCGTATGCGAAAAAATACGCGAAAAATTCCCCCTCCGAAACTTGCCTTTCCGACGCGTAACATTTCGCGCACTGAGGAAATCACAGAAAATTTTTCATGTATACAACGGAGGACTTGAATTATCTTTTGCAGTACCGTATCTGGTGTACCGCGGAGCGTGCGTAAACCGAATTGTACGCACGCTGTATTAAAAAATAATACATTGTGCAACTGGGGGACAGGGGAGAAAAGGAGGATGCCCATGAGTATAGGGGATTTCTACCCGTTACGCGGTACCTACGAAACCTATACCAGCGTATAGAGCACGAAAAAAAAGTTAAACCCCGGAAACATAGATAAAAAAACTACATTAAAATTGCATCTCCTAAAAGGCGAAAAATCTTGTAATACCGAAAAAAATAATTAAAGCACAACTGTAAGGGGTCCTTACAAAGCTAGAATCAAATCTCTATAAAATACAGTAGAAAAGTAATTTTTAATTTGGAGCCACCTCTATGTCACGATTAATAGAGGAATGATCGACTTACCCCCGTAGTACTTTACGTTTTAAATTGTTCTAGCACACTTTTTTCTAAACTATCGAGGTGCCTATCGGAAGCTAGTATCAAAACGCAATGCTACGCTGCATTCCTGATTGGGTGCCACCCCCTGAAGGGGTACAAAATCTCTAAGTTCAGATTTCTTGGAAATCGGGCATTTATGCCTCGCCACCGTGCTAACCTTCGGTACAGTCTTTAGGGGTTCAATTACAGTTCAAATTGAAGCTCGCAAGAAATGCAGCGAAAAGATTTTTAAAATTGTCATATTTTTACTTTTTGAGGTAAGGAATTCATGCAATAACAGGCGAACACAGAGAATTGCTCCAAGTTTAACTGTACCCAGGATAGGCACCTAGATAGTTTAGGAAGAAGTGCCAAGCACTTTAAAACGTAAAGTACTACGGGGGTAAGTCGATACTTATTCTATTAATCGTGACTTAGGGGTGGCCCCTGATTAAAAATCATGTTTTTCTACTGCATTTTTTGCGAGCTTCAATTTGAACTGTGATTGAACCCCCAAAGACTGTGCCAAGGGTTAGTACGGTGGCAAGGCGTAAATGACCGATTTTGGAGGAATCTGAACTTAGAGATTTTATACCCCTTCAGGGGGTAGCTCCCAATTAGGGATGTAGCGTAGCATTGCGTTTTGATAGTAACTTTCGATAGGCACCTCGATAGTTAAGAAAAAAGTGTGCCAAAACACTCCAAAACGCAAAGTACTACGAGGGAGAGTCGATGTTACGCTCATCATTCTTCTATTAATCGTGACATAGGGGTGGCTCCCAATTAAAAATTATTTTTTTCTACTGTATTTTATACGAGATTTGATTCTAGCTTTGTAGGGACCCCTTACAGTTGTGCTACACAAAAGTAAAGCGACGAGGGTAATTCAACCCAACATCCCCGAGATCTCAGGACACGTGCTCTACCACTGAGCCAACGACGCACTCATGTACATTTGGCGGTAAGGTATTTTTGTGGAACGCTTTCGAAATGACGCAACCTGAATGATTAGTTTTTGTAAATCGAGAGCTCTGATTGGAGCATTTAACAAACTACGTATAGTTTACAGTTACTTTATAACTGACAATAATTAATGAAAACAATTGTTTTTTAATTTTTAATGTTTAAAAGAAATCTAAAATAACACGTTATTTTCGTTTATCAGCTCAAAAATCTGATCAGTTATTTGTTAGGATACATTTGATAAACCTGTTGAGTTTCAGCGAAAAATACAATTGTGTTCGAGAGTTATTACGGTAACCATTTTTTGTCAAGATATTTTGCCATTTTTAATATTTAAGAAGAAATTTAAACTTCACTTTAGTTAAACGTGTTCAAAATTTAATCAGTTCTGGGTTAGCTTATACTTGATAAAGCTATAGAGTTTCAGCAAAAAGTACAATTGCATTCGGGAGTTATAATAAAAAAAGCTACCTGAAGGGGCAACGGTTGTAGGATTTTCAGGTGACATTGCAGTAGTTGTATTGGCAAAGCAAAAAGAAGGTGATGAAAATCGCTAACAAGGCAGTCGGCATAATCCACGATTAGCTAAAGCAGACAGGACTTGAGCTTACTAGCCATAAAACGGAGGCTATTCTTATATCTAGTAACAAAAAATAGAGACAATAACACTGACAGTTGAGGAACACGAAATAGGCTCCCAGCCGACCATTAAGTACCTGGGAATCACCATGGACGCCAGACTAACGTTTAAGCAGCCTCTCGAAAGGGGTGCAATAAGGCAGCAAAAGTCGGTGCTGCACTATCGCGACTAAAGCAAAATGTAGGTAGACCAACGCAGGATCGAAGGTTACTTCTAGCCAGTGTAACTGCATCATCAATTATGTTATACGGTGCTCCAATATGGGCGGACGCCGCGCCATGTTAATAACGTTTTACGCACGAAAGCTTTAAACAGTTTATAGGAAAAGTGCATTGCCGGTCGCATCTGCCTACCGAACAGTATCAGAAGATGCAGTGTGCGTTATTTCAGGTATGCCGCCTATTGAGCTGCTAGCAACAGAAAGAAAGAATATATACGAAGAAAGTCGGCGGGGTGACAATACTTAAAAGAAAGTTTGGAAATTCGTGAATGAACAAACCCTAGCTTCAGTGAAAAGGGGCGATGGACGCACCGTCTCATATCAAGGATTGTTGACCGGACCAAAAGACGACAGAGGGAAATGAATTACTACCTTACGCAGTTTTTGAGCAGACATGAGTGCTTTCGAGCCTATCTACACCTCTTCAAGATAGAGGACAACCCAAATTGCCCAGTATCTTTTGAAGTAAATAAAGATGCGAAGCATGTATTCTGTGACTGGTTGCGATATGAAATGGAACGAGAAGAACTTGAGTGTTACCTTCAGATTAGAGTGACACCTGAGTCAATGTCACCTCCAAAAATCGCTAAAAACGGTTTTTTGGCTTTAACTCGAATTCTAACCATTATACCAAAAAAGTTAAATAAAAAAGTTGTAGATCTTTGAAAAATACAACTCTTTCCCATTAACATGCAATCATGAAAATGCTTATAACTCGAGTTTACAGCCCAAAATCGATTTTTTACAGCTTAAAAACCAATTGTTTCTTTCTTGTTTTTCTTCCAACTACTCAGTTTTATTCGGATACTTTTATTGATCTGCTGCAGCAAAAAATAATGTTGAATTTTAATGACTTGATTTGTGTATAAAAGATTTTAGGGATTGTAATGATAATAACATAAAATTTATAAGTTAATAATACGATTAGAAAATAATAATCAACGGGACCTTTTTCGTAATAGCATTATTCCAGCTAAGGAAACAGACTATTTACATAGTGGGTCAGTATTTATTTGTTTCTGTTCATTTTTGCGTGTAACGGGCCTAATCTTCAGTCACGACAGTGGCAGCACTTCCATCTGTCTAGCAGCTATGGCTATGCCGGAACCGGAATGGCAGTACGACACTGCAATGTACGACAGTCCCGCCATCTACGATATGTTTTATGACACTTATGACGGTTTATGTCGCGTTGTTGCGGCCTATAGTTTTGGACTTGTTGAACGACGACTGCGCCACTGTGTGCTCTCTCTCTCTCTCTTAAATAGATGTGTTCTTATCTAAATAGTTCTTAATTCTATTACTATGAGGTTAAATGAGATTTATATTTATGGAGAAAATTATATCATTCTGTGCGTTAAAAGTATTAGCTAATGTATTTTAGCAAATTGATAATTTTCAGATTTTCCGTAAAAGCCATGGAGTCGTGCTAGCAAATTGTGTAAGGAGTGAAGTTGCCTTTGATTACTAATAGTGTTATTCTATAGTTATATTTATGTAGTTTATGATTCGAATCGTTTGTCCAATTTTAATATTAAAGTTTACACTCCATATTTAGTTAGTATTTTAGATCTTAGTTTGTTTTCACTTTTCAATTTTAAATTGTAAATTGTATTGCATATATTGTTGGTGCATAATAATATTGTTTGATAGTTATTATTTGTCTCTAATTATTAGTGATATATGTATATAATTTGTTGAATTGCACAAGTGTTTTATATATGCGTATCCTACCTTCAATAAAGTACTTCAATGGAATTATTAGACAAGTGATTTATTATAAATTAAAAACAAAAATTATTGTTTAAAACTTTTTCTATTAAGCATTTACTTTATTTATCTTGTATATAAATGATTTTGTTGCATTTTTTGCAAAGTATAATGTCATTGATATTTCATTATAGTTAAAAATTGTATAAAAATTTGTTTATGGTTAAAATTATGATTTTAGTAAAAGTATCTTGTTCCGCGATAGACGAGATACCCCCTTTCACCGAGGGCGAGCTTATCGCGGCAACCTCATCCCTGAAAAGCGGCAGAGTACCAGGACTGGATTGTATTCCGGCGGAAATGCTGAAAGTCGTCGCAATCCAACGGCCGGAGCTGCTACTGGAAATGTACAATCTGTGCCTGATACAGGGTGTATTCAGCTCGAGATGGAAAAGGGCAAGATTAATTATCGAAAAACCGAAAAAAGAAGCGGACGCGGGCACTTCTTATAGACCATTGAGTCTATTGGATACGATGGGAAAGACGGAGGAAGCGCTGATTAAACCGCGAATACTTAGCGCCGTACGCGAAGCGGGAGACCTCTCTGAGAAGCAGTATGGCTTTAGTAAAGGACGATCGACCATAGGGGCCATCAGAGAGGTAACAGACGCGGTAAAGAGGGTTGAAGAGGTTAGACACGCGACTAGAGACATCGTAGTTTTGGTAACGTTAGATGTAAAAAACGCGTTCAACTCAGCAAGATGGACCGACATACACGATGCCTTAGAGTCTTTCGGTGTGCGGCAATACATTATGCGTCTTACGGAAGATTATCTGAGGGATCGGGTTATAGAGTATGATACGAAGCAGGGACGTAGAAGAAGACCTATAACTGCAGGAGTAGCACAGGGTTCGATTTTAGGGCCGGGCTTCTGGGGCATCTTGTATGACGGGCTTCTAAAACTCGAAATGCCGGGAGGCGTGATGCTTGTGGGATATGCAGACGACGTAGCCGCGGTTATAACGGCACGTAACGTGGACATCGTGCAAGCGAAACTAAACGCGATTATGAGTAGAGTGCTATGGTGGATGTCGAAGCACGGCTTGATTTTAGCGCTTAATAAGACCGAAATAGTCCTCCTGACAGGAAAGCGCATACCTACCATCATACCGATGAAGGTAGGCGGCGAGACTATAACGATGAAACCATCAGCAAAGTATCTAGGAGTAACTCAGGACACGAAGCTGAACTACGGAGAACATCTAAATCGCGTCTGTAAAAAAGCCATGACTAGGATAGGTCAGCTTAGCCGACTCATGGCCAACGTGCGCGGGTCTAGGCCAACAGTCAGGCGGCTACTCATGGCGACCACCAACTCTATCCTATTATACGGAACAGGGGTGTGGGCCGACGCGATGAGTATGAATAAGTATCGGAACCAGATAACGGCTGTACAGCGAAGGGGGGCCCTTAGAATAGCATGCTCCTACCGAACGGTTGCGGCCGAGGCACCGATGGTAATCGCGGGGGTAATCCCCGTGGATCTTCTTGCGACTGAACGCAAGCGGATCTACGAGGCTCGCTTAGCGTCGAATAGCATCTCGATCGCCGCGGAAGAAAGAGAAAAAACAATGCGCAATTGGCAGACTAGGTGGACCGAATGTCCAAAGGCTAGGTGGACTAGGATCCTTATTAAAGATGTATGCCCGTGGGTGGACAGGAAGTGGGGGGAGGTTAACTTTTACCTTACCCAGTTTCTCTCCGGTCACGGATACTTTAGAAGCTACCTGTTCGCGATTATTGTAATATATGAATTTATACAGTCGTAATACTATTCAGAAATGGTACTCGTCGCGCCATCTACTAGTTGTCGACGATTTTGTGCAACGAGACGAGCCCATGCGAGAGCTACCGCACCGCGCAAGCCTCGCGTCTATACTCTAAGCGCCTATTATATACTATACCACAATCCGTGTGTAGAATCAGACTATGCTGCACTGTACTCTACACTCTCTCTCTCTCACTCTCTCTCTCTCTCTCTCTCTCTCTCTCTCTCTCTCTCTCTCTCTCTCTCTCTCTCTCTCTCTCTCTCTCTCTCTCTCTCTCTCTCTGCTGCTCAGGTGAGTCTCGCACGCGTGTCAGATCGCTCCATCTCCGAAACTAGTTTTCGCCTGTTTTCTGACTGACTCCGTGTGAGCCTGTATATTTTTAGAAAATCTGGCCTCCCGCAGGCTCCACGTGCCGGAGTATAACTGCATGGCTCCTTAAAAAAGAGCCAGGGAGACCGTGTAAAAGTTGAAGTGTTCTGGAGAGGTTAGGAGGGCAACAGAGCAATTCGGCGGGATTCTGGCAGACTTTCCATCTTGGCCGTTGGCATCCCTGCTCCTTGGTGGTGACGTCAAGACTGGCGCGTAATTTGAACATCATTCAATTGGATACCGCAATGGCACCAGTGGTTTGCTCAGTCTGCAATGACGACTCCAAGCCACCAACAAGTACGTGCCCGACCTGCCGTCTTCCGTGCCATACCCGCTGTTCGAGCAAGAAGATGAACGCGGTGTGTAATAATTGTCGGAAGACGGAGACGCTAGAGACACTTCCGCCAGAGACCTCTACTCCTGCCGTGTTGACGTCTGCAACCAAGTCCACCCAGGAGAGTGACAAATCAGCACGGAGGAAGCCTTCCCCGCCTCCTGGAAAATCTCAGGTGAGCGTTCGCACCGGGCCAGTGCTCCGAACCAAATCGGCAACACCTCGCGTCTCTCCCCACCACCAGACGCGGCTTGCGGCGTCGACGTCGTGTGCAAATACGCGGTCAGGTGTTCGGAGCGGCAGTTGCGCGACAACCAGTCCCCCTCTCCGCTCTAACACGAAGAAGGAACAGCGAGAGAGTAGCCTACAGAGCAGCGATACCTCTGCCGAGCGGGTCACTGACATCCAGGCGCCGGCTTTGCTGACCTCGGCGTCGGCTGACTTGTCATCTGCACAGGACACCGTGAACACACAGAAGACTCGAGCAAAGGATGCGCTATTGGGTGACACCAGCCTTTTGGGTGTCTCTAATATTTTAATTCCGGTGAGTACGATGGAGCTTTTCTTTCAACGTTTTGACATGCTCCAGGAACAGCTTGATGGGCTGAGAGCTCTCGTGAGCAGGGGTTCGGTGCCACATAGCATCTCCTCTGCCCTAGCAGAAGGGGGTGCTACAGTCGGCACGGAGGAATTGAACCCGCATCTCCGTACCCGAGTTGCAACAAACGCAACAAATACTCGGAAGGCTTCATCGTGCTCGCCAAGACTATGACACGGGCTCGACGCCGGTTTCGGACAGCGGTCCGATGCTGTCCTCGGGTCCTAGTGTTATCACCGATCGTGAAGCCACCGAGGTAGCGGAAGCACGAAAATGCTCCCCTCCTCGGTTGGCACCTACTGGCGGCGGCGCGGGGTCGGAGAGGGGCGGTGCCGAGGGGTGCGAGGTCATCATCAATGGCCTAATACATGATGTGGATAATTTCGACGAGAAAATCTCGGATGTAGCTGCCTTTTCACTGCTCGGAGCCGTCCTTCCGGCCCTGAAGAAAAGTGACATTGCCAGTACTCGAGTACTGCGCATGCGTAGACCAGATAGGGCTCAGAGAAACGGCACGACCGCGACAAAATCAGCGACTCCTCGTGGTGTGCTGCCATCTCTCGTGGTCAGGCTTGCGAGCCCGGGCTTGGTCAGGGAATCAGGGAAGTCATGCGAGCGAAAAGCGCGCTCGCAAACAACTACCTGACCACAAACGATATCAAGCCCGGTGTTCTAGACCCGGAGGCTGCTGCCTGCTTATCCGGGCATAAAGTTTTTATTAATGAAATGTTGTCCCAAGAAAAATTCTCGCAGTTTAAAAACTTGAGGCCCATTGCACAGGGACTGGGCTTCAAATATGTCTGGCACGCAGGTGGCAGGTTCCTGGCTAGGCGTAGGGGGGGTGAGCGCGCGCACGTGTTCGCATCTGCTGCCGATTTGCAGGCCATTCTTACGGCGTGTCAGGCCGGCTTGAAACAACCTCGACGACAGAAGATTCGCATGACAGTCACTGAAAAGGACGTTAACTCTGACACTACTTCATGTAACGGACCTCAGTCGGACCTGTCAGGCAAGTCGGCTGCAGCTCTGCCGACATCGTCGCCATCATTGACGACTGTATCATCTGCACTAACATCCATACAATCGTCATCATCATCGTCATCATCGTCATCATCACTTGCGCCCACTATATGACTCGCGAGGCCCTCTGACAATGCGCCGGGTGCTGCGTGTGGTTTGAGAGCGGGCTTTCTCAATGTGAACTCGCTCAGGGCTCGCATTGGAATCGTCCGTAATTTTTTGGTAGGGCGCCCATCGTTTGACATCTTTGGTTTTGCGGAGACATGGCTGGGTCCGATTGTGGATGATAGCCTAGTTAGCATCGGGGGATTTTCCATCATTAGGCAGGATCGAAATGTAAACGGAGGTGGCGTCGCCTTGTTTGTGCGCAATGGATTGAAAATCAAAAAGCTTGCTTCATCTGATACTATGGGTCTAGGAAAACCTGGAATCCCAGAGTATCTTTTTTGTAGCGTACAAAGGGGCGATTCACCTCCGGTACTACTCGGAGTTATTTACAGGCCCCCGAAAATTCCGATGCAAAAGGACTCAGACCTTCTTGATGTATTGCGGGACTTATGCGGCGAATTTAGTCATAAGATCATAATGGGTGATCTGAACTCGGATTTACTATCCGACTCGGACGACGCTGCTACTATCAAGCGCCTGTCCGAAGAGTTATCTCTTCAGATCATCCGGCATGGTCCCACACATCATACCTCATCGTCTCACACGTGGATTGACCTCATCATGACCGACGAGAACGACACGATCTTGGACTCTAAGAATGAGTGGCTGCCTAGTTTCGGCAAGCATTGTGTCATAGATGTCTCGCTAGACATCTACGCTCCCACTCCTACGAGTGACGCTTTCTCGTACCGGGATTACAAGTGCATTGACACAACTAGTCTTGTAGACGTCTTGTCTTGTTGCGACTGGACAGCCATGAATTCCATCGAAACCGATCTGGAGGGCGCTTTATACGTTCTTAATAATAATATAAAATTAGCAATTGATGAATTGGCGCTTTTGAAAATGGTTTGCCCACGTAGGAAATATGCTCCTTGGTCTGGGCCAGAGCTGAGGCTCCTCATGGATAAACGCAATGCTACACTCAGGCGCTACGAGCGCACGGGGAGGGCGGAGCTTTTCGATGAGGTCCTTCGGCTCACAAACGAGGTCGACATGCGTTCTGCTCAAGAGCGTGAGTCCTTCCTTCGCCAACAACTATCAGACGCCCTTGATGAAAATAGAAATATCTGGAAGGTAATGCGTCATCTCGGCCTCCTGCCTGGGCGTAAGGAGGAGGAGTTTTTTGGTTTTACGCCGGGGGAGCTGAACGAGCACTTCGCGGGAGTATCGGTATCACCCCTCGAAAATATACACAATGCAATGGACACTATTTTACTTGCAAGTGAGGAGGGCTTTACTTTTAGCCCTGTTAGTATGAGTGACGTCGTCCTTGCTATATCACATTTTTCCTCCCAAGCGAGGGGTGTCGATGGTATTCCATGCGGGGTGGTCGTCAAGGCCCTCCCAATTATTGACGAATTTATTCTTAATCTATTTAACTGCTCCTTCGCTCAGGGGATCTTTCCGAGAATCTGGAAGCAGGCACAGTTGATCGCGCTAAGAAAGACCAGCGCTCCTTCAAACGTTAAGGACTTTCGTCCGATTGCATTGCTCTGCTTCCTCTCAAAGGTACTCGAGAAAATCGCACATACCCAGATCACGGAGTATCTTAATACAAATCATATACTCGACCCCTTCCAGGCCAGTTTCAGAAAACACCACAGTACGCAGACTGCGTTATTAAAAGTGACCGACGACGTACGCATGGCTATTGACAAAAAGAAGGTGACGCTTATGCTGCTGTTTGACTTCAGCAAGGCCTTTGACACCATCTCACCTTCCAAATTACTATCTAAGCTGAGACAGCTGGGGTTCTCTAGGGCGGCTCTCCTGTGGATTAAATCATATTTTCAGGGACGATCTCAGATGGTGATTTCGAATAAAAACGGAACTTCAGAGTGGCTTGAAACCAATCTGGGAGTTCCACAGGGTTCTGTCTTGGGACCCTTGCTGTTCAGCCTCTATGTCAACGACCTGCAAAATATACTCGACGGCAACGCAATTAAACATCTTTTTTACGCGGATGACCTCCAGATCTATCTACACACCAACAAAGATAACTTCCTGGACGGCGTGGCTCGACTGGCTGAAGCGGCACGGCTGGTTTCTGGCTGGTCGGAGAGCTGCGGTCTGCGACTTAACTCCGGCAAAACTAAGTCTATATTTTTCGGGTCCATGAAGAACGTTAATGATATTAAATCATGGAACATGCCTTTGGTTCCGTTGCCGGACGGAGTGATCGTCCCATTCAGTGAGACGGTCGTGAGTCTCGGTGTTGTACTGGATAGCAAACTTACTTGGAGACCGCAGGTGGATGCTATCACGAAAAAAGTCAACAAAGCCCTGTATAGCCTGCGGTTTATCAGGGGCTGCACCACTGAGACTCTCCTCAGAAGGCTAGTTGAGACACTTATACAACCGCACATCGACTACTGTGCTGTGACTATCCTGGACGCGTCTACCGAACAACGAATACGGTTACAGAGACTGAGCAATTCGTGTGTGAGATTCATCTTCGGGGTTAGGAGGGATGAACACATCAGTCCCTACCGGAGGCGTCTAGAATGGCTTCGCACCGATTCCAGAAGGCTCTACTATGAGGCCATTCTACTCTACAAGGTAATTCGGATCGGTGAACCCTCGTATCTGGCCTCATTTTTCAGTAAACACAAGCCGAGACCCTCCAGTAGGAGAGTTCCCCCGGAACTGAGCATCCCTACCGTCAGTACTGAAACCGGGGCTAGGGTCTTCCAGGTCCAGGGTGCTCGGTTCTGGAACTCTCTCCCTTCTACTCTGCGAAACCTGCCATCTCTTGCTTCCTTTAAGGGGGCACTACGGCGGCACCTGCTGGCCACGGAATCTTGACGACTCTGAGCCCTCTGGCGCTTGTTTGTTAATCTTAATCTAGTTTTAATCTAGTCAGACTCGGCCCTCTGGCCGTAAAAATCCATTCAGTATTACGTAATTTAGATTTCCAACGTGCAATACAGATAGGTCTATGACCAAACCATAAATGTGCAACGTAATATTTGAAAAGTTTTATGTGATTATATGTGACGATATTTGTATATATTGTATTTTATATTTTTGTTAAACTGTATCGACACAGTCTATGTGACCTTAATTGTATTATTTGTTTTGCCTTAGCAAATAAAGACCTATCTCTCTCTCTCTCTCTCTCTCTCTCTCTCTCTCTCTGTCTCTCTCTCTCTCTCTGCCATTAGACTCTGATGTGAGCGGATTTGTTCCACCATTCCAACAGCGATGAACAGGGTGGCAACACCGGGGTGTAAGTACTGCGGTGACGAACGGGACGACGTGAGACACACGTTTTTTGACTGCCCACGCTGGGCCGAGAAACGTAGAGTACTGGAGCTGACGATAGGGGCGTTCACGCCCGAGACTGTAGCTGAAACGATGCTTGATAGTAAGCAGAACTGGGATGAGATAACGGCGTACGTGGAGACGGTTCTCCGCGCGAAGAACAATGACGGTTGCTTGCAAGACTAGAATAGCTTAAGACAGGCGATCCCCCGAAGGAATGCGAAAGCGGCTACCGGGGGGGTTTTTCGCGGCCTTCTGAGAGCGGGAGTTTTAGTGAGTATGCCTGGTGTTGTCCCACACCAGGAGAGCCTCACACACGGGGAGTCTCGCACGGCTCCTGTCATGGTGCATTATGCATTCCTCCAACTCTCCGGATAAACAAAGAAAAAAAAATATCTTGTTCAATATTTGTTCAAGGGGGCACACCACCTTTGAAATTAAAATCAAAATTTTTCATTAAAAATTTATAATACTCATATAAATAAACCAACTTTTTTTTACTATAATAAAGGTAATTATGTCTAAGAATAGTAAAAAAAAGTTGGTTTATTTATATGAGTATTATAAATTTTTAATGAAAAATTTTGATTTTAATTTCAAAGGTGATGGCCCCCTTAAGAAGTCGATTCTGTGATACAGTAACCATGTATCATTAAGTTAATGATTTACATTTTTATAATTTATATGTATTTTTATAATTATGAGGCATAGTGTTACGTTCAGAGCAAGCAAGATTAAAGATCTAGCGTTTTAGACTTTGTGTTTATATGCGATAGTTGTATATGTATGTTATACACATCTACACATATGTAAGTGTTCAGTGGCTGCAAGAGTATGATAAGATATTCACCAATTTATATATATATATATATATATATATATATATATATATATATATATATATATATATATATTAATCGCAACGTTCTTCAGCGTCTGGGAAACGGAAAAGCGGGAGGGTGAGGGGGGTTGGACATCTAGTAGCGCCGATCAATCCAGTAGATCCTGTGTTGGTCATTGGCGCTGATACCCCGTTTGTAGCGCCAGGAGGGTTATCAGTCGAGGCGGAAGAGAAAGAAGAGTCGGATTGGGGAGAAGTGTGGAAGGGTTTTAACCATATGGAGTGTCTGGAGTATACAGCCGCCCACCCGCGTGAAAAGTTGAAGTCGAAGAGATATAGCAGAAAGAATTGGTGTCATCTGAAGGGATTGACGATTGGTTGACGTCGAAGTCGACGAGATGTGTAAAGACCGTACTAGATAGTAGGACGGGCTGCGCGAGTCTTACAAATAATTATTTTTTCGCGAGAACAAGCCTTCGGCTCGAGAGCCTGTTCTATTACTAAAGTTGTTCTGGACTGCGTTTGGCGGAGTGTCTGCTGTACTTACGGTCGTTACAGGCAAGTCGCTTGTGACACTTCGGTCCCCGGCTGAAAATAATCATATGATAATCATATGAGTGTTCATATGATAATCACCTGATAATCATTTGAGTGTTCATATGATACTTTCGACCGAATCCTCATATGAGAATCATTTGATTGTCATATGATATATCGTAAATTCTCATAAAAATAAATAATTATTTTACCCCTACTTGATACGTATTAATTATCTTTCTTTGTACTACTGATTTGTAAGTTGCATCGAGAATTTATTTTTACATAAATATTACATTGAAAACATTCCAGATTTGAACACGTTCTTGTATGCTTTATTTATTATTAATTATAATGAGTTTATTTTATTAAAACACACTATTAGTAATTGAGTAATAATAAATAAAACATACAAGCGCGTAAGTTATAATGACTATTTCATTCTACTAAAGTAATCTACAATATGAAACATCACGATGGCTCGGTGGTAAAACGCTTGCTTCATAATCTTGATGTTCAGGGTTCAAGTCTCCACAAGTCCGGATTTTTTTCAATGTAATATCTATGAAAAAATAAATTCTCGATGCAACTTACAAATCAACAGTACAAAGAAAGATATAATTAATAAGTATCAAGTAGGGGTAGAATAATTATTTATTTTTATGAGAATTTACTATATATCATACGACACTCATATGATTCTATTTATGAGGATTCGGTCGAAAATATCATATGATTATCATATGATTATTTCCGCCGGGTTTCCTGCGGACTCCGCGTTATGACCGCTTAACTCGTCTCGTGTATAATTGTACTTCTCTCTGTGGCACTGATCTGTATTTAAAGGGCTCTCCGGTGTATGCTATGCCAAGAGATGGATTTAGCACGCTCCCAAGGTGTTGGGCGGATTAAGCACGCTCCAAACACTAACACTAGCAAACACAGCCGCTTCACTTTAGAATCAGTTGTAGCCGCCAGTGAGTAAGTCACTATGCAAAAAGGCACTGCGTGGATCGGCTCTGGGGTTTT